>JAMXBB010000008.1:55668802-55761469 GCA_024138015.1 Lumnitzera littorea
ATCTCCCCCCCCCCCCCCCCCCCCCCCCCCCCTTTTTTTTTTTCCAAAAGTTACGGTATATTTGTACTCTTCCCATCAAAGGACTTAAATCTACCTCTTTAAGGCACCGCCTAAAGTTTTCCACGTATTGGTTCGTGTGAAAAGTTTGAAAAGAGCAGTTGTATCTCTTCCATCATGCCATGACTTAGGGCGTGACCATCTTGAAAAGCAAGATTCTTCACCAATCACAATCATAATGGATGCTGTAAACTGCTCATCACTTTATACATCTCATTACACCCATGACTCTAGTTGTGGTCACCTTCTTGTTATACAATTACAGCCATGATTGGCAAGAGGATCATCACTACTTCCTCAATCATGCTCATGATGAAGGGTATAGTTAAGGCTGGCCTTTTCATTCCTTCATTATCATACCCATGATTGAGTGAATCCTGAAACTACAATGTTTTCTTCTCCTTACAATCGTAATTTCCTTAAAAGTTATTTTTTTTGTGTAAATTTCATCCTTTTGCTCATAATTTTTCTGAAATCAATACATTATACAATTAAGTACCAAAACTTAAGAATTGAATCACAATTATGATCAATTCTATGCTTAAAAATGCCTTAAAAGTGTAGATTAATTTACACTTATCAAACTTCTCCACACTTAAGCTTTGCTTATCTACAAGCAAACATTCAAAACAATTAATTGCATATTTGACAAAGCATCCCTAGTAGCTTAACTTTGTTGATAGCCTATTGTGTTCTTAGAACACAAAAAGTAATATTCTAAGACTAATCAAAGTAAAACACACTTCACCCTTACTATTTAACAATAGCTTCCAAAGGCCCAAAGTTAACACAAAGCCAAATAGAACAAATGAAAATTAGTTATACTTCATCCACTTCCTTAAGTTTATAAAATACCCTTCAATTACTTCTTAAGAACACTAATTTAAAAGAAAAGTATATTGCATCCATCTTTCTCCTGTATTTTTACTTCTTTTATTAAATCTCTCTAAAAACAACTTACACATTACATTCGCATTTTTCTTTCCTTTCTCTTTTCTTTTCTTCTTCTTCTTCTTTTTCTTTTCTTTTTTCTTTTCAATTAATTAATTAAGAATACTAAAGATCAGCAGCGGAGTCAGACTTCGCTCTTTTGAAGGACCAAAGCTCGCCCTTAATAACTTGGTTATATAAACAAAGATCAAGAGCAGAGTTAAACTTCGCTCTTCTAAAAGACTAAAGCTTGCCGTTACCAACTTAATCCTTATAGATTCTTATTGCAATGTTGTAAAGACAAACAATAGCAAGGGGATCAAACTTTTCTCTTCTAAAGGACTAAAGCCTACCCTTACAATTCAGTCCTTAAACACTTCAATTTACTCTAATTTGAAGAGATTCTCAAGAAGTATTGACAAGTGAACTACTTCATTTGGCCTTTTCATTCAAGATTAAATGAACTCCCAAAAGTAATTGAATAGTAGATATATTACATAGAAAATTTAGAAGCACAACCAATTAACTTTGAACTAAAAACTCCAATTCACTTCTAACCTCTAAATGCATTCATTAAATAGTAAGTAAGTTTACTTCACTTAGATTTTATCTTACAATATTAATCATGTACACTAAGTCCACAAGAAGTAGTTGAGCATAAGATTGATTGCTGCTATGCTAAATTTACAATCTATTTAGTAAACTCGTAACTTGAGAACAAACAACTTAAGTAGAAGACTTTTGATAAACAAAATTTACCCTTCCCCACACTTTATGAGAGACATTTTCCTCAATGTCTAAGGGAAGCAAACATAGAATAGGTAGAGAAATGGAACTTGGAAGATAAAATTAATAAGCAACAAGAACTAGACTTCCTTAAAATTTGTATTTTGACTATTTCATTGATTCTTAAACCATCCGAGAGTATAGCTCCTAAGACCATGACAACTTGAACAACAAAAGACACCTGACCATCAAGACAAAACAAAAAAAAAAAAAAAACAAAACAAAACAAAATACAACAACTTGTAATATGAGAGTCTCCTTTAATAGTACATCAATGAAGTTAAGCTCTCAATTAGATAATGATTCTAAAACTAACAAAATACAACAAAAGAAAAAAACAAAAAAACAAACAGGAAAGAAAACAAGTCAATCAACTTTATCTCCTGTCTCTTCATTTGAACTATCTTCATCCTCCCCAAATGACTCCTCCTCACTCTCATCCCTAACACCTTATCCAAATGAGTTCCTTCTTCATCATCACTATCATCCTCTTTTGACCCCTCCTCTTCTTCACTAGAGCCTTCCTCTTCCAACTCTTCATCTCCTTCTTCTTCTTCTTAGGGAGCTCTTATTGGTAGGGGAATTGGAGGTTAACTAGGACCTGCGTCCTCCTAGGTTTAAGGATGAGAGAAACAAGAGGGAATAGTTGCTCCCACTTTTGTAGTGATGTTCTTTAAAATCTTAACAATTCCCTTCTAAGTCTTCTTAATCTCAGCCACTTCTGTTTCTAATCTCTTCAAATTACCGACTGAGAAGCTTGATGTGGATGGTGTAAAATCAAGAGGACCAGCGTCCTTAATGTCCAAATTAAGATCTAAAACTCTTGCAATACCACATTGATTAAAAGGGGTTCTCAAAAGCGATTCTGGATCAGTACAAGAGTCACTTGGCCTGTTACTAGTAGGCCACAACATCAAATTCCTCAAGATCCTAGTAATTAGTCCTCCTACAAATATACCTCTACTCTTGTCAAACGTTTGCTGATAAAGTCCAAATGTGGTTAAGACTCCCACATTTACCAGAAACCCCTTTAATACACTATATAAGGGTAATAGATCATGTTCCCCTACTACCCTAAGGCTCTCATGCTTCCCATAAATCGTCCTTATAAGAATATAATGGAAGACTCAAGCATTAGTCTTCTTTAAATTAGAAGCCTTAGATTTCCTTACCCTAAAACTGCTCTCATTAGAGATTTCTCTCCAAAACTCATTCACAAAAGTGCCCTAAGGAAGACTCACTAGTAGATCAACAAATTCCTTATCCTCACACTCAACTCGAGTATATAACCCCATCACTTGTACAAATGTTAACATATTGAAGGAATGAGTCGTCCAAACGCAGAGAACTCTACCTCATTACCCATTTTGGAGTCGAGATACTCGTACTTAATCTTAAAAGATGAGAGAAAAGACAAAGTTGTTTGTTTATAAGTCTTCTCTTGAACCATAAACAACTTCAACCGTGGTCTATTTCCTATCAACCACTACATAGTTATTTTCAAGCTATACTGCCCAAGTACATCCTAATCTACCATACAATTTCGCTTGATAATCTTCTTAACAACAAATTCCTTAAATCTCTCCTTTTGCTCCTCAGTCATAATAGCTGGTAGAGCAATTGCCCTATTGTAACTTACTGCATCAGATCATCTAAGAGAAGGTTAAGGAGACCTATCAGCCCCTCGGTCTCTTATGTTGAGAAGTAGTTGATCTTTTTAGTGCCATCTACAAATATTATTGTTAGTTTAAACTCATGTACAATTCAAGTACACCTCAAACTATGTAAACCCATTCTAACTTCTTTCACTTACAAACATAAAGCATCTATCAACTAATCTTGATCAACCCTAACCAACTTCCAATCCCGCATTGCACAAGTGAATTCACAATGACTCAACTTATAACCTAAGCTTCAACTAAGGATTCGTATCTCCCCTCGACTATACAACACTTTACTTCAAAACATTACACAAAAACATAACACTTCAACATAAATAAAAACAACTAGCAATACAATCTTACATAACACTTAAGTACTATGACGAGACTAATTCATCAACTTAGGCTCAATTTGCAGAAATCCACAATTCTATCATTATCCATAGAAATTAGCGTTTAATCTTGATATGCAAACTTCCTTCACAAAATCATTCAAATCAAAGTCTAATTATGATATAAACACAACTACTATTGTTATATCAATACTTTCACAAATCATAGAAAACATACATCTATAAACCCTAAAGTTACATGAAAGGAATCACTATAAATGTTAAAAAAAAAAAAAAAAAGAGGAAAATCATACCTTAGAAGAGTGTTATTGTGATGAGAACGATCATGCAAGTGTTAGAATAGGTTAGATTAAGGATTGATGTGACAAAAATGATGAGAGTTTTTTGTGAGAAACAAGCGTAGAGAGAGTTATCATAGGTTAGAGTTTTGAAATGTGAGAAATGAGGAGAGAGAGAGAGAGAGGGAAATTTCTTATATAGTGAGGTAGCAAGGGCACGATCACTGTTGTGAGTCAAGTTGTAATGCCCTTTCTAAGCTTAGTCACGAGCGTGACGAGCATTGTGATTAGCTCTGTGCCCAAAATTTTTAAACCATCATAGCCTTCATCCTTTGATAGTCATGAGCATGAATAAACCTATGATTAGTACTATGGTAAAAAATTTTCACACATAACTCATTTTACCACGGTCGTGATTGAATTGAAAAACTCCCAAGGTGGTGATTACGGCTGTGATTGAAGTGTGAAATCTTCCAGGGAAGTGATCACGGCCGTAATGGACATGTAGATTAGCCCTGTTAGTTTATCACGGCCATAATTGATACCCTGATAGATGTTGTGTTTGAAAAATTAAGTACTTACCTTTTTATCATAGTTATGATGCATGTTAGCCTTTCAATCTCCATCTCCATCCCTACAGTTAGTGAAATTACTCTCTTCCCTCTAAATTTCCATGACTTCCAACTAATGTTTCCTTTCCTTATGCATTAAACTATAAACAAGATACTCAAAACAATCTAAACAAATAACAATAACAACAATTAATTAATTTAAAACTCAACAAATTTCAAAGTACTCAAAACAAACAAAATAAAATTGATAGTTTAATCAAGAATACCGTCTTAAGCTCAACGTTCCCATAGTATACAACTTTATTCCTTGACTAGAGAAGTCTCAACTCCTCCTTATCTTAAAGTGATCGCTTGCACTTATTCTCTCAGGTTTGTCTTAGTATTCCCCAAAAAAGATCTCAAAACCCTTTCTAAAAGTGCTTTTGCAATCTGTCTCGCTTCATTTTCCAAGTTATGGATCGATGCCTCTTGATTTCTCAAAGCAGTTTCAGTGGCCTGGTGACATGCTTTAGAAGTCTTGATGTATTGAGCTATCATCTCCTTAATAGAAATTATCTTATTTTGAGGAGGTAGCACTTGTTTTTGAAATTCGAGAGGTTGCATGTTAAAGCCTTGATCGATGTTGTTGCTTCATCTAAAATTGAGATGATTCCTCTAACCCGGATTATATGTGTATTACTGAAAGGATCATTCCTTAGTCAGATCACATTCCCCATGAGTTAACCTGTTCTACTTGATCAATCTCTAAAGGGCTTGCCAACTTTGAATCTGAAAGTGCTAAAGCCTTGTTTCAACCTATTATGAGTCTATCAAGCTTACTTGTCAACACCTCCACCTTATGTGCTAAAGTGGAAGTGGTATCCAACTCATGTTTTCCCGTTAGCCTTCTTTCTCTTCCTCTTACAAATGACCATTGATAATGATTATTGGCCTTATCTTCAAATAATTGAATACATTGCTTAGGAAACTTATGGTTTAGGCTTCCTCTAACAATTGCATCAATGAATAGCTTAGTGATATAGTTCAATCCATTGTAAAATGTTTGAACTTGCTGCCAATTTGGAAGCTTATGATGGGGGCATTTCCTTAATAAATCCTTCTATCTCTCCTATGCTTAATACAAAGTTTTTGAATCCATCTGACCAAAGGAGGAGATATTTACCCTTAGCTTAGATATCCTCAAGGGTAAGAAGTATTTTCTCATGAATAACTCAGCCATCTCTTGCCAAGTATTAATGAAATTCCTTGGCATAGAGTTAAGCCACTTCTTTGCATTAGATCTTAATGAAAATGGGAATAGCTTGAGGTAGATAGCATCCTTTGAAACTCCACCTATCTTAAAGGTGTCACAAATTTCCAAGAATTGTTGTAAATGGTTGTTAGGGTCTTCATCGCTCAACCCATCAAACTAAACACATTGCTAGATCATTTGAATGATACTTAGCTTGATTTTAAACATATTAGCTTGAACTCTATGCCAAGCTATGTTGGTACTAGCCTTATCCAAGTTGGGCCTACAATAATCCAACAATATCTTAAGAGCTACACGCGGATTTACTCCTGACTCATTTCTCGCTTGTACTACATTCCAATTTTCATCAAGAGGTAGGTCCAAATACAATGGTGGATCTCCTTAGATACCATCTTCTAGATTCAAAAACTAGTTTCTTAATGGTAGCTCAATGTTTTGATTTGGATTACTCAATTCTAATTCTCAATAGTTCTTGTGCTCTTACTTCCTTACTACCTGATGTTTACTTCTCAAAATACTCTCAGACTTTCTTTAAGTTACTTTTGAGTGTTTTCTCAGGTTCAGGATCGAAGTCAGCTAAACTAGTTGCACTAGTCCAAGTCATAAACTACAAATCAGCAACTAAGCCAATATGAGCCCAAATATTTCAACCAAACTAATAACAAATATAAAAGAAAACAAATGCTAGAAGAATAGGAGTCCAAATTTTCCTAATGATGATGTTGTGTCCCCAGCAATGGCACCAAAAACTTAATTGCCTCTAAATAGAGCTTTCAAGTTTTACTAAATAAAGCTTTCAAGTTTTACAAATTAGATTCCTATATTTTATCCTTTACTCAGTTAAATAGGTAAGTATACCTATTGTTTGTTAGTACGAATAAGTATAGGTTGTCTCCACTAAGAAAAGGATTCAAACACTAGTACTAAATATTCTTCGTATTAACTAGCTACCAAATGATTTAATGAAGTAATTTAACTAATCATTACAACTAAACTGTACTAATTTTAATCTAACACTAAGAAAACACAACAAATAGAATTATTACACAAAAACAACAATTTACAAAGCAGGTTTACTCCATCATATTAACATGGCTTATGAATTATCCATCCTAATAATTACTCATTTGTAGGAATTCTCTATTCATGAGTATTGTTCTCAAAATTACTCAATTCTAATCCTAGTTGCATTCCTTAGAATCTCTTCTCAAAAAATGGACAAGTCAAGATTGTATTAAAAGCTTACTAATCCTTGAATTCCCTAAACATGCAACAAACATCCTAATAATATCTCTATTAATAGGAGTAGATTGTTCTAGTGATTAAGATCTACTCAACAAAATCGTCTCTTAATATATTCCATTGAGATCAACTGTAAGATTGTGTCATGCACTACACTATCCTAACTTATATGAAGTTCTAATCATCGAAAATTCCTAATTATTAGGAATAGTAACAATTCACAATACATTCATGTTAAAATGACTTCATAAACCCTATTGTTATCACTCACACATGATAGAAAAAAAAAAAAGGAAATAAGAAAAAGGAATTAAAACACAACATAAAAGAAGAGAAAAGAATAAAACCCCTTTTTAATTCACTTAAAGTATTCTAGTATAACGATATACAAACACTTGATTCATTACAATTCTCTTGAATTTAATGAAGAATGTTATACAATCTCACGTTATAGTGTCACTACTCTAAGAACACGAATAAGAAAAACTTAATGGTCTTAATTCTATAATCTCCTATGTTTCTTGGTGGTATTCATTCTAATATCTTCCTCTCTTGATCTCCCCTTTTTTTTTCTAAAAGTCATGGTCTATTTATACTTTTCCCATCAAAGGACTTGAATCTACCTCTTTAAGGTATCACCTGACATTTTCTATGTATTGATTCATGTGAAAGAGGTTGAAAAAGAGTAGTTGTGTCTCTTCCATTATGCCCATGACTCAAGGCGTGACCATCTCGAAAGACAAGATTCTTCAGCAATCATGACCATGATGAATGCTGTGAACTCCTCGTCACTTTATTACATCTCATCACGCCTATGACACTTTCTATGATCACCCTCCTACTATACAATCATGGCTATGATTGGTAGGGGGATCATCAATACTTCCTCAATCACACCCATGATGAAGGGCACAATCAAGGTTGGCCTTTTCATTCCTTCATTATCACGCTCGGGATTGAGTGAATCCTAGTACTACTTCAATGTTTTCTTCTCCTCATGACCGTGATTGCCTTAAAAGTTATTGTTCTTATGTAAATTTCATGCTCGTGCTCATGATTTACTTGAAATCAATACATTATATAATTATGTACCAAAACTTAAGAATTGAATCACAATTATGATTTATTCTATACCTAAACATGCCATGAAAGTGTAGAGTAATTTACACTTATCACTTAGAAAACCAACCTCCACCCAGGAAGAGAAGTAGGAAAGAACTGGCTAACCAGCACCCACCCAAGAAAAGAAAAGCTGTGGATGAGAAAACAAAGGAGGCAATGAGGAGCTAGGCTCTTAGCATTACTTCCACTAAGTCCCTCCTAATCGCAAGATGGTTAAATACTTTACATTGAGCTAAAATTATAAATTTTTAGACACTAATTTGGCATTGGAAGACAATTTTAAATCTTTGGCCTCGTTGGAATGGATCATTATTCCTTAGGACAAAAAGATAATAAAAAGGAATGTGGATAGGACCAAGGGCAATGATAAAGCTCATATTGTTGCTAAATTATATGATGTAAGTTTTCTTACAATTGCAGTTTATTTTGGTGCTCAAGCATCAATTTCACTTATTAATCCTTATTGCTTCACATATCATAAGCCATATTCTGATGACTATGGATGATGTTGAAGAATGAAAGAAAAAGGTACATATGATCCATTGTTTCATGTGCTTAGAAACTAGCCATTCAAGCACAGTATATTTGTAGGAAATAGAGTAAGCTTACAACTCCTCTAAAGCATAAATTGCTAAGGCAAAGAATGCTTAAATCAAGGCCAAGCAATTGAGGGGCAAGCTCTTCATGAAGAAGTTAACGCATAGTTTAGCGGTCGATGAAGTCATGAGTATGATGGCTAAGAATGAACAATACTATAAAGAAATTGAGCATCTTCAAGATTAACTTTGAAAGAAGAAGGAAGAGTGCTGGGGGCATGGAAACACAATTGCTAATATGAGTGAGGAATAGGACAAACTGAGAGTTTAGATAGAGAACTTAGAATTGAAAGGCTTAACATTCAAAGCTCCTATTGCTAAACTAGAGGAGGTAGTGAAAAAGAAACCTTCTATTATAGAGGCTCTATTAATTGTGACCCTTAGTTAGCAATTTAAGAAATTACTTCGGAAAAAGTTCTTGCAAAGGGTTCAATTGACAAAGGCAAAAATTTTGAAGGTTCACCCTGATTATGAGTTGTCATACCTTGATTTCATCGACATCAATGATAATGATGCCAACAATAAGGATGACAAAATTGATGAGGAAATGGAGGTTGATAGTTAAAAGCATGAAGACTACGATCAAGCTAGTGTTGAAGTTCCTACAAATGCCAAGGAATTATCCTTGAAGGAAACTCCATATGTCCATAAAGAGACCTCTAACTCCTCAAACAAGACCCTTGGAACTGATAAAGAAATCAACTCTAAGAATATTCTAAGCTTTATCGACCAAGACAATATTTTTACCCAATCTAAGAAGGAAAGATGTCTTGGACTCTCAAGGAAACAATTAGCTTTTATTCATTGTTTTTGTAATATTTCATTGATTTTATTCATGGTCAAGATGTTGGCCATTTAGCTATAATTAACTTTTGTTTTGCATTTTGACACTTTTAATTCTTGGCACGCTTTATTTCATGCACAATTCATAGAAGTAGCGTTCGTAGTTACGTAAGTCTTGAACTTTTAGGCATTTAAGTTTTATTTTCTTAATCACGAAGTTGCTTAACAAAGGTTATTTAGAGTTTGTTAGTTGTGATTGGTTAGAACTCTTTTTCAAAGATTATTTATTGTTAGTCATCAATTAGTAATGAGCTCATTAAGTGATGTTGGTTAAAGCTTATTAGGCATTAATTCGATTGCTACATAACTAGAATTTCATTAATCCATTAATCATATAGATCATGAATAAAAATGATGGTAATAAGAGATGCTCATAAACTTGAAACAACCAATTCATATTTAAACATGGTGTAGGCTATTGCCTTAAGGATTACATAATTTAACGATTTGGAAAATTCATCGTTCTAATCCCAAAGTGCACCGTAGCTCCCAAATAGCATATGCTTCTCTCTAGTGGAACGAATACTCACGTCGGATGACCTGCATCTTCAACAAGATGGAAAACTTGGTTTTACTATCGAGATAGTGGAGGTTCGCAATTTAACTGTTCTAATGAACATGTTCAAAAAATGTTAGACCATAAAAGGTCGAATCTCTGGATTCTGAGACTGAGGATGACTAAATTTCCAAATCTGCAGGAAACAACGACACCTTGAAAGCAAGAGCTTCTTTTGAGATAAGCTGAGGATTCTGGATGAATAAATAAATCTCCTAAAATGAGGATTACTTGACTTCACGATCGAAAGTAACCGGGGTCCGTTTTCTAAGGGTTCGTCAGAACATCTGGAATAACATTTGTTGTCAATATGATGGAGTCTTTGATTTTATTATCAAGCATAACTAGATTTCGAAAATGAAACATAATGAAAACTCGTAAAAACAACGATCAGTCGGCTTCTTCTTTGAGAATGTCAAGATCGGTCATCTTATTCCTGAAAAGTGTTAGATGAATCCCAACTACAAAGACAAAGGATTACCTAATTTAACGATTTGGAAAATTCAACATTCCAATCCTGAAGAGCACCGTAGCTCCCAAATAGCATATTCTTCTTTCTAGAGTAACGAATGCTCACGTTGGATGACCTATATTTCCAACAACATAGGCAACTTGGTTTTACTATCGAAATAGCGGAGGTTCGTAATTTAACCATTCTAATGAACATGTTAAAAAACGTTAGACCATAAAAAGTCGAATTACTTGATTCTAGGAATCAGGATGCCAAAATTTCCAAATCTATAGGAAACAACGACACTTTGAAAGCAAGAGCTTCTTTCGAAAAAGCTGAGGACTCTAGATGAATAAACAAATCTCCTAAAATAAGAGTTACTTGACTTCACGATCGAAAGTAGCCGCGGTCCGTTTTCCGGGGGTTCGTCGGAACATCTGGAATAACATTTGTTGTCAATATGATGGATTCTTTGATTTTAGTATCAAGCATAACCAGATTTTGAAAATGAAGCATAACGAAAACTTGTAAAAACAAAGATCAGTCGGCTTCTGCATTGAGAATGTCAAGATCGGTCATCTTATTCATGAAAAGTGCTAGATGAATCCCAGCTACAGAGACAAATATTACCTAATTTAACGATTTGGAAAATTCAAAGTTCCAATCCAGAAGAGCACCGCAGCTCCCAAATAGCATATTCTTCTATCTAGAGTAACGAATGCTCACATTGGATGACTTACGTTTCCAACAAGATGGACAATTTGGTTTTACTATCGAGATAGCAGATATTCGTAATTTAACCATTCTAATGAACATGTTCAAAAAACGTTAGACCATAAAATGTCGAATTACTTCATTCTGCGACTGAGGATGATTAAATTTCCAAATCCGTTGGTAACAAGGACACTTTAAAAGCAAGGGCTTCTTTCGATTAAAGCCGAGGATTCTGGATAAATAAACAAATCTCCTAAAATAAGGATTACTTGACTTCACGATCGAATGTTGATGGGATCTGTTTTCTGAAGGTTCATCGGAACATGTGGAATAACATTTGTTCTCAATGAGATGGATTCCTTGATTTTAGTATCAAGCATGACCAGATTTGGAAACCGAAGCATAACGAAAACATCAACAAACAAGGATCTCTCGGCTTCTTCTTTAAGAATGTCAAGATTCGCCATCTTATTCATAAAAAGTTTTAGAAGTATCCTAGCTATGGAGACAAAGGATTACCTGATTTAAGCCGAGAACTCTAGATGAATAAACAAATCTCCTAAAATAAGAATTACTTGACTTCACGATCGAAAGTAGCCGCGATCCATTTTCTAAGGGTTCATTGGAACATCTGGAATAACATTTGTTCTCAATAAGATGGATTCTTTCATTTTAGTATCATGCGTAACCAGATTTCGAAAGCGAGGCATAACGAAAACACAAAAAAACTACGATCTTTCGGCTTCTTCTTTGAGAATGTCAAGATTCGTCGTCTTATTCATAAAAAGTTTTAGAAGTATCCTAGCTGCGCCGACAAAGGATTACCCAATTTAACGATTTGGAAAATTCATTGTTGCAATCCCGAAGAGCATCGTGGCTCCCAAATAGTATATTCTTCTTTCTAAAGCAACGAATGCTCACGTCGAATCACCTACGTTTCCAACAAGATGGACAACTTGGTTATACTATCGAGATTGCAGAGGTTCGTAATTTAACTATTCTAATGAACATGTTCAAAAAACGTTAGACCATAAAAAGTCGAATTACTTGATTCTGCAACTGAGGATGACTAAATTTGCAAATCCTCAGGAAACAGCGACACTTTGAAAGCAAGAGCTTCTATCGACTAAAGCCAAGGACTCTGGATGAATAAATAAATCTCCTAAAATAAGCATTACTTGACTTCACAATCGAATGTAGCCGAGATCCGTTTTCTAAGGGTTCGTCGGAACATCTGGAATAACATTTGTTCTCAATAAGATAGACTCTTTGATTTTAGTATCAAGCATAACCAGATTTCGAAAGCAAAGCATAACAAAAACTCCAAAAAACAGGGATCTCTCGACTTCTCCTTTGAGAATGTCAAGATCCGTCATCTTATTTATAAAAAGTTTTAGAAGTAACCTAGCTACGCAGACAAAGGATTACCTGATTTAACGATTTGGAAAATTCAACGTTCCAATCCCTCATAGTACAGTGGCTACCAAATCGCATATGCTTCTTTCTAGAGGAACGAATGCTCACGTCGGATGACCTGCATTTCCAATAAGATGGATAACTTGGTTTTACTATCGAGATAGCGGAGGTTCGTAATTTAACTACTCTAAAGAACATGCTCAAAAAACGTTAGACCATAAAAAGTTGAATTACTTGATTCTGCTACTGAGGATGTCTAAATTTGCAATTAATCAGGAAATAAGGACACTTTGAAAGTAAGAGCTTCTTTCGACGAAAGCCGAGGATTCTGGATAAATAAACAAATCTCCTAAAATAAGGATTACCTGACTTTACGATCGAAAGTAACAGGGATCCATTTTCAAAGGGTTCGTTGGAACATGTGGAATAACATTTGTTCTCAATAAGATGGATTCTTTGATTTTAGTATCAATCATAACTAGATTTCGAAAGCAAAGCATAATGGAAACTCCAAAAAACTAGGATCTTTCGGCTTCTTCTTTGAGAATGTCAAGATCCGTCATCTTATTCATGGAAAGTGTTATAACAATCACAGCTACACAGACAAAAGATTACATAATTTAACGATTTTGAAAATTCATCGTTATAATCCTGAAGAGCACCGCGGCTCCCAAATAGCATATGCTTCTTTCTAGTGGAACGAATGCTCACATCGGATGACCTGCGTCTTCAACAAGATGGATAACTTGGTTTTACTATCGAGATAGTGGAGGTTCGCAATTAATCTATTCTAATGAACATGTTCAAAAAACGTAAGACCATAAAAGGTCGAATTTCTGGAGTCTGAGATTGAGGATGACTAAATTTCCAAATCCGCAGGAAACACCAACAATTTGAAAGCAAGAGCTTCTTTCGAGATAAGCCGAGGATTCTGGATGAATAAACAAATCTCCTAAAATAAGGATTACTTGACTTCACGATCGAAAGTAACCGAGGTCCGTTTTCTAAGGGTTCATCGGAACATCTGGAATAACATTTGTTCTCAATATGATGGATTCTTTGATTTTAGTATCAAGCATAACCAAATTTCGAAAATGAAGCATAACGAAAACTCGTAAAAACAATGATCAGTCGACTTCTGCTTTGAGAATGTCAAGATCGGTCATCTTATTCATGAAAAGTGTTAGATGATTCCCAGCTACAGAGACAAAGGATTACCTAATGTAACTATTTGGAAAATTCAATGTTCCAATCCCGAAGAGCACCGCGGCACCCAAATAGCATATTCTTCTTTCTAGAGCAACGAATGCTCACGTCGAATGACCTACGTTTCCAACAAGATGGACAAGATTATTTTACTATTGAGATAGCGGAGGTTCGTAATTAAACTATTCTAATGAACATGTTCAAAAATCGTTAGACCATAAAAATTTGAATTACTTGATTCTGCGAATCAGGATGAGAAAATTTCCAAATCCGTAGGAAACAACGACACTTTAAAAGCATGAGCTTCTTCCGAGAAAAGACGAGGACTCTAGATGGATAAACAAATCTCCTAAAATAAGAATTACTTGACTTCACGATCGAAAGTAGTCGCGGTCCGTTTTCCAAGGGTTCATCGAAACATCTGGAATAACATTTGTTCTCAATAAGATGGATTCTTTGATTTTAGTATCATGCGTAACTAGATTTCGAAAGCGAAGCATAACGAGAACTCCAAAAAACAAGGATCTCTCGGCTTTTTCTTTAAGAATGTCAAGATTCGTTGTCTTATTCATAAAATGTTTTAGAAGTATCCTAGCTACGCTGATAAAGGATTACCTAATTTAACGATTTGGAAAATTCATCGTTCCAATCCCGAAGAGTACCGCGGCTCCCAAATAGCATACTCTTCTTTCCAGAGTAACGAATGCTCACGTCGGTTCACATACGTTTCCAACAAGATGGACAAGTTGCTTTTACTATCGAGATAGTAGAGGTTCGTAATTTAACTATTCTAATGAACATGTTCAAAAAACGTTAGACCATAAAAAGACGAATTACTTGATTCTGAGGATGACTAAATTTCCAAATCCTCAGGAAACAGCGATACATTGGAAGCAAGAGCTTCTTTCAACTAAAGCCGAGGATTCTGGACGAATAAACAAATCTTCCAAAATAAGGATTATTTGACTTCACGATCGAATGTAGCCTGGGTCCATTTTTTAAGAGTTCATCGAAACATCTTGAATAACATTTGTTCTCAATAAGATAGATTCTTTGATTTTAGTATCAAGCATAACCAGATTTCAAAAGCAAAGCATAACGAAAACTCCAAAAAACTAGGATCTCTCGGCTTCTTCCTTGAGAATGTCAAGATCCGTCATCTTATTCATAAAAAGTTTTAGAAGTATCCTAGCTACGTAGACAAAGGATTACCTAATTTAACGATTGAGAATATTCAACGTTCCAATCCCCTAAAGCATCGCGGCCTCCAAATAGCATATGCTTCTTTCTAGAGGAACGAATGCTCACGTCGGATGACCTGTGTTTCCAACGAGACGGACAAATAGGTTTTACTATTGAGATAGCGGAGGTTCGTAATTTAACTATTCTAATGAACATGTTCAAAAAACGTTAGAGCATAAAAAGTCGAATTACTTGATTTTGCGGCTGAGGAAGACTAAATTTCTAAATCCGTAGGAAACAACGACACTTTGAAAGCAAGAGTTTCTTTCGAGAAAAGCCGAGGATTCTGGATGAATAAACAAATCTCCTAAAATAAGAATTACTTGACTTCACGATCGAAAGTAACCAGGGTCCGTTTTCTAAGGGTTCATTGGAACATTTGGAATAAGATTTCGTCTTAATAAGATGGATTCTTTGATTTTAGTATCAAGCATAACTAGATTTCGAGTGCGAAGCATAACGAAAACTCCAAAAAACTAGGATCTCTCGGCTTCTTCTTTGAGAATGTCAAGATCCGTCATCTTATTCATAAAAAGTTTTAGAAATATCCTAGCTACGCAGACAAAGGATTACCTGATTTAACAAGCACCGTGGGTCTCAAATAGCATATGCTTCCTCTTAGAGGAACGAATGCTCATGTCGAATGACCTGCATTTCCAACAAGATGGACAACTTGGATTTACTATCGATATAGCGAAGGTTCGTAATTTAACTATTCTAATGAACATGTTCAAAAAACGTTAGAGCATAAAAAGTCGAATTACTTGATTCTACGACTGAGGATGACTAAATTTCCAAATTCGCAGTAAACAACGCCACTTTGAAATGAATGTCAAGATCCGTCTTCTTTTTCTTATAAAGTTTTAGAAGTATCTTAGCTACGCAGACGAAGGATTACTTGATTTAATGATTTGGAAAATTCAACGTTCCAATCATCCAGAGCACCGCGACTCCCAAATAACGTATGCTTCATTCTAGAGGAACGAATGCTCACGTCGGATGACCTGCGTTTCCAACAACATGGACAACATGGTTTTACTATCGAGATAGCGGAGGTTCGTATTTTAACTATTCTAATGAACATGTTCAAAAAACGTTAGAGCATAAAAAGTTGAATTACTTGATTTTGTGATTGAGGAAGACTAAATTTCCAAATTCGCAGGAAACAACGACACTTTGAAATCAATAGTTTCTTTCAAGAAAAGTCGAGGATTCTGGATGAATAAACAAATCTCCTTAAATAAGAATTACTTGACTTCACGATCGAAAGTAACTGGGGTCTGTTTTCTAAGGGTTCATCGGAACATTTGGAATAAGATTTCGTCTCAATAAGATGGATTCTTTGATTTTAGTATCAAGCATAACCAGATTTCGAATGCGAAGCATAACGAAAACTCCAAAAAATAAGGATCTCCCGGCTTCTTTTTTGAGTATGTCAAGATCCGTTATCTTATTCATAAAAAGTTTTAGAAGGATCCTAGCTACGCAGATAAAGGATTATCTGATTTAACGATTTGGAAAATTCAACGTTCCAATCCCCCAGAGCATCGCGACTCCCAAATAGCATATGCTTCTTTCTAGAGGAACGAATGCTCATGTCGGATGACCTACGTTTCCAACAAGATGGACAAGTAGGTTTTAATATCCAGATAGCGGAGGTTTGTAATTTAACTATTCTAATGAACGTGTTCAAAAAACGTTTGACCATGAAAAGTTGAATTACTTCATTCTGCGATTGAGGATAACAAAATTTCCAAATCTACAGGAAACAACGATACTTTGAAAGCAAGAGCATCTTTTGACTAATGCCAAGGATTCTGGATGAATAAACAAATCTCCTAACATAAGGATTACTTATCTTCATGGTAGAAAGTAGTCGGGGTCCGTTTTCTAAGGGTTTATCGGAACATCTGGAATAACATTTGTTCTCAATAAGATGGATTCTTTCATTTTAGTATGAAGCATAGCTAGATTTCAAAAGCGAAGCATAACAAAAACTCCAAAAAACAAGGATGTCTCGGCTTCTTCTTTGAGAATGTCAAGATTTGTCGTCTTATTCATAAAAAGTTTTAGAAGTACCCTAGCTACGCCGATAAAGGATTACCTAATTTAATGATTAGGAAAATTTGTTGGTTTAATCCTGAAGAGCCCCGCGGCTCCCAAATAGCATATTCTTCTTTCTAGAGTAACGAATGCTCACGTTAGATGACTTACGTTTCCAACAAGACCGACAACTCAGTTTTACTTTCGAGGTAGTGGAGGTTCGTAATTTAACTATTCTAATGAACATGTTCAAAAAACGTTAGACCATAAAAAGTCGAATTACTTGATTCTACAATTGAGGATGACTAAATTTCTAAATCCTCAGGATATAGTGACACTTTGTAAGCAAGAGTTTCCTCCGACTAAAGCTGAGGATTCTGAATGAATAAACAAATCTCCTAAAATAAGGATTACATGACTTTACGATTGAATGTGGCCGAGGTCCGTTTTCTAAGGGTTCGTTGGAACATCTGGAATGACATTTGTTCTCAATAAGATAGATTCTTTGATTTTAGTATCAAGCATAATCGGATTTCAAAAGCGAAGCATTACAAAAACTCCAAAGAATAAGGATCTCTCGGCTTCTTCTTTGAGTATCTCAAGATCCGTCATCTTATTCATAAAAAGTCTTAGAAGTATCTTAGCTACGCCGACAAAGAAATACCTAATTTAACGATTTGGAAAATTCATCGCTCCAATCTCGAAGAGTGCCGTAGCTCCCATATAGCATATTCTTCGTTCTAGAGTAACGAATACTCACATCAGATCACCTACGATTCCAACAAGATGGACAACTTGGTTTTACGATCAAGATAGTGGAGGTTCGTAATTTAACTATTCTAATGAACATGTTCAAAAAACGTTAGACCATAAAAAGTCAAGTTACATGATTCTGCGACTAAATATAACTAAATTTCCAAATACTCAGGAAATAACAACACTTAGAAAGCAAGAGCTTCTTTCGACTAAAGCCGAGGATTCTGGATGAATAAACTATTCTCCTAAAATAAGGATTACTTGATATCACGATCGAATGTAATCGAGGTCCATTTTCTAAGGGTTTGTCCAAACAACTGGAATAACATTTGTTCTCAATAAGATGGATTCTTTGATTTTAGTATCAAGCATAACAAAATTTAGAAAGCGAAGCATAACGAAAACACCATGAAACATGGATCTCTCAGCTTCTGCTTTGAGAATGTCAAGATCCATCATCTTAATCATAAAAAGTTTTAGAAGTATCCTAGTTATGCAGACAAAGAATTACCTGATTTAACGATTTGAAAAATTTAACGTTCTAGTCCCCAAATATCATATGCTTCTTTCTAGAGAAACAAATGCTTACGTCAGATGACCTGCGTTTCCAATAAGATGGAAAACATGGTTTTACTATCGAGATAGCGGAGGTTCGTATTTTAACTATTCTAATGAACATGTTCAAAAAACGTTAGAGCATAAAAAGTCGAATTACTTGATTTTGCGGCTGAGGAAGACTAAATTTCTAAATCCGCAGGAAACAACGACACTTTGAAAGCAAGAGTTTCTTTCGGGAAAACCCGAGGATTTTGGATGAATAAACAAATCTCTTAAAATAAGAATTACTTGACTTCACGATCGAAAGTAACCAGGGTCCGTTTTCTAAGGGTTCATCGGAACATTTGGAATAACATTTCGTCTCAATAAGATGGATTCTTTGATTTTAGTATCAAGCATAACCAGATTTCGAATGCGAAGCATGACGAAAACTCCAAAAAAGAAGGATCTCCTGGCTTCTTTTTTAAGAATGTCAAGATCCGTTATCTTATTCATAAAAAGTTTTAGAAGGATCCTAGCTACGCAGATAAAGGATTACCTGATTTAACGATTCGGAAAATTCAACGTTCCAGTCCCCCAGAGCACCGCGACTCCCAAATAGCATATGCTTCTTTTTAGAGGAACGAATGCTCACGTCGGATGACCTACATTTCCAACAAGATGGACAACTAGGTTTTACTATCCAGATAGCGGAGGTTCGTAATTTAACTATTCTAATGAACGTGTTCAAAAAACGTTTGACCATAAAAAGTTGAATTACTTCATTCTGCGAATGGGGATAACAAAATTTCCAAATCCACAGGAAACAACAGCACTTTGAAAGCAAGAGCATCTTTTGACTAAAGCTGAGGATTCTGGATGAATAAGCAAATCTCCTAAAATAAGGATTACTTAACTTCACGATATAAAAGTAGCCGGGGTCCATTTTCTAAGGGTTTATCGAAACATCTGGAATAACATTTGTTCTCAATAAGATGGGTTCTTTCATTTTAGTATCAAGCATAGCCAGATTTCAAAAGTGAAGCATAAGAAAAACTCTAAAAAACAAGGATGTCTCGGCTTCTTTTTTGAGAATGTCAAGATTCGTCATCTTATTCATAAAAAGTTTTAGAAGTACCCTAGCTACGCCGATAAATGATTACCTAATTTAATGATTAGAAAAATTTGTTGGTTTAATCCTGAAGAGCCCCGCGGCTCCCAAATAGCATATTCTTCTTTCTAGAGTAACGAATGCTCACGTTAGATGACTTACGTTTCCAACAAGACCGACAACTCAGTTTTACTTTCGAGGTAGTGGAGGTTCGTAATTTAACTATTCTAATGAACAAGTTCAAAAAACGTTCGACCATAAAAAGTTGAATTACTTCATTTTGCGATTGGGGATGACAAACTTTCCAAATCCATAGGAAACAACGGCACTTTGAAAGCAAGATCAACTTTCTACTAAAGCCGAGGATTCTGGATGAATAAGCAAATCTCCTAAAATAAGGATTACTTGACTTCACGATAGAAAGTAGCCAGGGTCCGTTTTCTAAGGGTTTATCGGAACATCTGGAATAACATTTGTTCTCAATAAGATAGATTTTTTTATTTTAACATCAAGCATAACTAGATTTCGAAAGCGAAGCATTACAAAAACTCCAAAGAACATTGATCTCTCGGCTTCTTCTTTGAGTATGTCAAGATCCGTCATCCTATTCATAAAAAGTCTTAGAAGTATCTTAGCTACGCTGACAAAGAAATACCTAATTTAACGATTTGGAAAATTCATTGCTCCAATCCTGAAGAGCACCGCAGCTCCCATATAGCATATTCTTCATTCTAGAGTAACGAATGCTCATGTCGGATCACCTGCGTTTCCAACAAGATGAATAACTTGGTTTTACGATCGAGATAGCGAAGGTTCGTAATTTAACTATTCTAATGAACATGTTCAAAAAACATTAGACCATAAAAAGTCGAGTTACTTGATTCTGCGACTAAGGATAACTAAATTTCCAAATCCTCAGGAAGCAGCAACCCTTTGAAAGCAAGAGCTTCTTTCGACTAAAGCCGAGGATTCTGGATGAATAAACTAATCTCCTAAAATAAGGATTACTTGACATCACGATCGAATGTAATCGGGGTCCATTTTCTAAGGGTTTGTCGGAACATCCGGAATAACATTTGTTCTCAATAAGATGGATTCTTTCATTTTAGTATCAAGCATAACCAGATTTAGAAAGCGAAGCATAACGAAAACACCATAAAACATGGATCTCTTAGCTTCTGCTTTGAGAATGTCAAGATCCGTCATCTTAATCATAAAAAGTTTTAGAAGTATCCTAGTTATGCAGACAAAGAATTACCTGATTTAACGATTTGAAAAATTCAACGTTCTAGTCCCTAAGAGCACCGCGGCTCCCAAATAGCATATGCTTCTTTCTAGAGGAGCAAATGCTCACGTCAGATGACCTGCGTTTCCAACAAGATGGACAACATGGTTTTACTATCGAGATAGCGGAGGTTTGTATTTTAACTATTCTAATGAACATGTTCAAAAAATGTTAGACCATAAAAGTTGAATTACTTGATTCTGCGATTGAGGATAACAAAATTTCCAAATCCATAGGAAACCACGACACTTTGAAAGCATGAGCTTCTTTCGACTAAAGCCGAGGATTTTTTATGAATAAACAAATCTCCTAAAATAAGGATTACTTGACTTTACGATAAAAAGTAGCCGGGGTCCGTTTTCTAAGGGTTCGTCAGAACATCTGGAATAGCATTTGTTCTCAATAAGATAGATTCTTTGATTTTAGTGTCAAGCATAACCAGATATCGAAAGCGAAGCATAACGAAAACTCCAAAAAACAAGGATCTCTCGGCTTCTTCTTTAAGAATGTCAAGATTCGTGGTCTTATTCATAAAAATTTTTAGAAGTATCCTAGCTACGCCGACAAAAGATTACCTAATCTAACGATTTGGAAAATTCATCATTCCATTACCGAAGAGCACCGCGGCTCCGAAATAGCATATTCTTCTTTCTAGAGTAACGAATGCTCATGTTAGATGACCTGCGTTTCCAATAAGATGGACAGCTTGGTTTTACTTTCGAGATAGCAGAGGTTCGTAATTTAACTATTCTAATGAACAAGTTCAAAAAACGTTAGACCATAAAAAGTTGAATTACTTGATTTTGCGACTGAGGATGACTAAATTTGCAAATCCGCAGGAAACAGCGACACTTTGAAAGCAAGAGCTTCTTTCGACTAAAGTCGAGGATTCTGGATAAATAAACAAATCTCCTAAAATAAGGATTACTTGACTTCACAATCGAAAGTAGCGGGGTCCATTTTGTAAGGGTTCCTCGGAACATCTGGAATAGCATTTGTTCTTAAAAAGATAGATTCTTTGATTTTATTATCAAGCATAACCAGATTTCGAAAACAAAGCATAACGAAAACTCTAGCAAACAAGGATCTCTTGGCTTCTTCTTTTAGAATATCAAGATCCGTCATCTAGTTCATAAAAAGTTTTAGAAGTATCCTATCTATGCCGACAAAGGATTACCTCATTTAACGATTTGGAAAATTCATCGTTCCAATCCCGAAGAGTACCGCGGCTCCCAAATGGCATATTCTTCTTTCTAGAGTAACAAATGCTCACGTCGGATGACTTACGTTTCCAACAAGATGGACAACTTGGTCTTGCTATTGAGATAGTGGAGGTTCGTAATTTAACTATTCTAATGAACATGTTAAAAAAATGTTAGGCCATAAAAAGTCGAATTACTTGTTTTTGCGACTGAGGATGACTAAATTTCCAAATCCTCAAGAAACAACGACACTTTGAAAGAAAGAGCTTTTTTCGACTAAAGTCGAGGATTCTAAATGAATAATCAAATCTCCTAAAGTAAGGATTACTTGACTTCACGAACGAAAGTAGTCGGGGTCCGTTTTCTAAGGGTTCCTTGGAACATCTGGAATAACATTTGTTCTCAATAAGATGGGTTCTTTGATTTTAGTATCAAGCATAACTAGATTTCGAATGCGAAGCATAACGGAAACTCCAAAAAACTAGGATCTCTCGGATTCTTCTTTAAGAATGTCAAGATCCACCATCTAATTCATGAAAAGTTTTAGAAGTATCCGAGTTATGCAGACAAAGAATTACCTAATTTAATGATTTGGAAAATTTTGGCGTTCCAATCCCCCAGAACACTACGGCTCCCAAATAGCATATGCTTCTTTCTAGAGGAATGAATGCTCACGTCGAATGACCTGCATTTCCAACAAGATGGACAACTTGCTTTTGCTTTCGAGATAGTGAAGGTTCGTAATTTAACTATTCTAATGAACATGTTAAAAAAATGTCAGGCCATAAAAAGTCGAATTACTTGTTTTTGCGACTGAGGATGACTAAATTTCCAAATCCTTAGGAAACAACGACACTTTGAAAGCAAGAGCTTCTTTCGACTAAAGTCGAGGATTCTGGATGAATAAAAAAATTTCCTAAAATAAGGATTAGTTGGCTTCACGATTGAATGTAGCCTGGGTCCGTTTTCTAAGGGTTCGTCGGAACATCTAGAATAACATTTGTACTCAATAAGAATGATTCTTTGATTTTAGTATCAAGCATAACCAAATTTCGAAAGCAAAGCATAACGAAAACTCCTACAAACAAAGATCTTTCGGCCTCTTCTTTTAGAATGTCAAGATCCGTCATCTTATTCATAAAAAGTTTTAGAAGCATCCTAGCTATGCAGACAAAGGATTACCTGATTTAATGATTTAGAAAATTCAACGTTCCAATCCCCTAGTGTACTGTGGCTCACAAATAGCATATGCTTCTTTCTAGAGGAACGAATGCTCACGTCGGATGACCTGCGTTTCCAACAAGATGGACAACTAGGTTTTACTATCGAGATTGAGGAGATTCGTAATTTAACTATTCTGATGAACATGTTCAAAAAACGTTAGACCATAAAAAGTCGAATTACTTGATTCTACGATTGAGGATGACTAAATTTCCAAATCCGAAGGAAACAACGACACTTTGAAAGCAAGAGCTTCTTTCAACTAAAGTCGAGAATTCTGGATGAATAAACAAATCTCCTAAAATAAGGATTACCTGACTTCACGATAGAAAGTAGCCGGGGTCCGTTTTCTAAGGGTTCCTCGGAACATCTGGAATAACATTTGTTCTCAATAAGATAGATTCCTTCATGTTAGTATCAAGCATAACCAGATTTCGAAGGCAAACCAAAATTAAAACTCCAAAAACTACGATCTCTTGCCTTCTTCTTTGAGAATGACAAGATTCGTCATCTTATTCATAAAAAGCTTTAGAAGTATCCTAGCTACGCAAACAAAAGATTACCTGAATTAACGATTTGGAAAATTCAACGGTCCAATCCTAAAGAGCACCGCGGCTCCCAAATAGCATATTCTTCTTTCTAGAGTAACGAATGCTCACGTCAAATGACCTACGTTTCCAACAAGATGGACAACTAGGTTTTACTATCGAGATAGCGGAGGTTCGTAATTTAACTGTTCTAATGAACTTGTTCCAAAAACGTTAGACCATTAAAAGTTGAATTACTTGATTCTGCGACTGAGGATGACTAAATTTCCAAATCCTCAGGAAACAGTGACACTTTGGAAGCATGGGCTTCTTTCAACTAAAGCCGAGGATTCTGGATGAATGAACAAATCTCCTAAAATAAGGATTACGTGACTTCAAGAGTGAAAGTAGCCGAAGTCCATTTTCTAAGGGTTCATCAGAACATTTAGAATAACATTTGTTCTTAATAAGATAGATTCTTTGATTTTAGTATCAACTATAACCAGATTTTGAATGTGAAGCATGACGAAAACTCCAAAAAACTAGGATCTCTTGGCTTCTTCTTTAAGAATGTCAAGATCTGTCATCTTATTCATAAAAAGTTTTAAAAGTATCCTAGCTATACAGATAGAGGATTACTTGATTTAACGAGTTAAAAAATTCAACGTTCCAATCCCTTAGAGCACCGCGGCTCCCAAATAGCTCATGCTTCTTTCTAGAGGAACGAATGCTCACGTCGGATGACCTGCGTTTCCAACAAGATGGACAACTTGGTTTTACGATTGAAATAGCAGAGGTTCGTAATTTAACTATTCTAATGAACATGTTCAAAAAACGTTAGACCATAAAAAGTCGAGTAACTTGATTCTACGACTAAGGATAACTAAATTTCCAAATCTTCAGGAAACAGCGACACTTTGAAAGAAAGAGCTTCTTTCGACTAAAGCCGAGAATTCGGGATGAATAAATAAATCTCCCAAAATAAGGATTACTTGGCTTCACGATCAAATGTAGCCTGGGTCCGTTTTCTAAGGGTTCGTCGGAACATCTAGAATAACATTTGTACTCAATAAGAATGATTCTTTGATTTTAGTATCAAGCATAACTAGATTTCGAAAGCAAAGCATAACGAAAACTCCCACAAACAAGGATCTCTCGACTTCTTCTTTGAGAATGTCAAGATCCATCATCTTATTCATAAAAAGTTTTAGAAGTATCCTAGCTAGGCAGACAAAGGATTACCTGATTTAACAATTTGGAAAATTCATCGTTCCAATCCCGAAGAGCACCGTAGCTCCCAAATAGCATACTCTTTTTTCCCGAGTAACAAATGCTCACGTCGGATCACCTACGTTTCCAACAAGATGGATAACTTTGTTTTACTATCAAGATAGTGGAGGTTCATAATTTAACTATTCTAATGAACAAGTTCAAAAAACGTTAGGCCATAAAAAGACGAATTACTTGATTCTGCAACTGAGGATGACTAAATTTCCAAATCCTCAGGAAACAACGACACTTTGGAAGCAAGAGCTTCTTTCGACTAAAGCCAAAGATTCTGGATAAATAAACAAATCTCCGAAAATAAGGATTACATGACTTCACGATAAAAAGTAGTCGGGGTGCGTTTTCTAAGGGTTCGTCGAAACATCTGGCATAACATTTGTTCTCAATAAGATGGATTCTTTGATTTTAGTATCAAGCATAACAAGATTTTGAAAGCGAAGCATAACGAGAACTCTAAAAAACAAGGATCTCTCGGCTTGTTCTTTGAGAATGTTAAGATTCGTTGTTTTATTCATCAAAAGTTTTAGAAGTATCCTAGCTATGCCAACAAAGGATTACCTAATTTAACGATTTCGAAAATTCATCGTTCCAATCCCGAAGAGCACCGCGGCTCCCAAATAGCATATTTTTCTTTCTATGGTAACGAATGTTCACGTCGGATGACTTACGTTTCCGACAAGATGGACAACTTGGTTTTACTATCGAGATAGCGGAGGTTCGTAATTTAACCATTCTAATGAACATGTTGAAAAAATGTTAGACCATAAAAAGTCGAATTACTTGATTTTACGAATGAGGATGACTAAATATCCAAATCCTCAGGAAACAGCGACACTTTGAAAGCAAGGGCTTCTTTTGAGATAAGCCGAGGATTCTGGATGAATAAACAAATCTCTTAAAATAAGGATTACTTGACTTCACGATCGAAAGTAACCGGGGTCCGTTTTCTAAGGGTTCGTCGGAACATCTGAAATAACATTTGTTCTCAATATGATGGATTCTATGATTTTAGTATCAAGCATGACCAGATATCAAAAACAAAGCATAACGAAAACTCGTAAAAACAACGATCAATCGGCTTCTCCTTTGAGAATGTCAAGATCGGTCATCTTATTCATGCAATGTCTTAGATGAATCCCAGCTACATAGACAAAGGATTACCTAATTTAATGATTTAGAAAATTCGACGTTCCAATCCCGAAGAGCACCGCGGCTCCCTAATAGCATATTCTTCAATCTAGAGTAATGAATGCTCATGTCGGATTACCTACATTTCCAACAAGATGGACAACATGGTTTTACTATTGAGATAGCGGAGGTTCGTAATTTAACTATTCTCATGAACATGTTCAAAAAACGTTAGACCATAAAAAGTCGAATTACTTGATTCTACGAATCAGGATGACAAAATTTTCAAATTCGTAGGAAACAACGACACTTTGAAAGCAAGAGCTCCTTTGAAAAAAAGCCGAGGACTCTAGATGAATGAACAAATCTCCAAAAATAAGAATTACTTAACTTCACGATTGATAGTAGTCGCAGTCCGTTTTCTAAGGGTTCATCGAAACATCTGGAATAACATTTGTTCTCAACAAGATGGATTCTTTGATTTTAGTATCAAGCGTAACCAGATTTCGAAAGCGAAGCATAACGAAAACACCAAAAAACTACGATCTCTCGGCTTCTTCTTTGAGAATGACAAGATTCGTCAACTTATTCATAAAAAGCTTTAGAAGTATCCTAGCTACGCAGGAAAAAGATTACCTGATTTAATGACTTGGAAAATTCAACGTTCCAATCCCGAAGAGCACCGTGGCTCCAAAATAGCATATTCTACTTTCTAGAGTAACGAATGCTCACGTCGGATGACCTACGTTTCCAACAAGATGGACAACTTGGTTTTACTATTGAGATAGCAGAGGTTTGTAATTCAACTATTCTAATGAACATGTTCACAAAACGTTAGACCATAAAAAGTTGAATTATTTGATTCTGCGAATTAGGATGACAAAATGTCTAAATCCGTAGGAAACAACGACACTTTGAAAGCAAGAGCTCCTTCAAAAAAAAGCTAAGGACTCTAGATGAATGAACAAATCTCCAAAAATAAGAATTACTTGACTTCACGCCTGAAAGTAGTCGCGGTCTATTTTTTAAGGGTTCATCGAAACAACTAGAATAACATTTGTTCTCAATAAAATGGATTCTTTGATTTTAGTATCAAGTGTAACCAGATTTCGATAGTGAAGCATAACGAAAACTCCAAAAAACTACAATCTCTCGGCTTCTACTTTAAGAATGACAAGATCCGTCATCTTATTCATAAAAAGCATTAGAAGTATCCTAGCTATGCAGACAAAAGATTACCTGATTTAACGATTTGGAAAATTCAACGTTCCAATCCCAAAGAGTACCGCAGCTCCCAAATAACATATTCTTCTTTCTAGAGTAACGAATGCTCACGTCAGATGACCAACGTTTCTAATAAGATGGTCAACATTGTTTTACTATTGAGATAGCGGAGGTTTGTAATTAAACTATTCTAATGAACATGTTCAAAAATCGTTAAACCATAAAAAGTTGAATTACTTGATTTTGCAAATCAGGATGAGAAAATTTCCAAATCCATTGGAAAGAACGACACTTTGAAAGTAAGTGCTTCTTCCGAGAAAAGCCGAGGACTCTAGATGAATAAACAAATCTCCTGAAATAAGAATTACTTAACTTCATGATCGAAAGTAGTCGCGGTCCGTTTTCTAAGGATTCATCGAAACATCTAGAATAACATTTGTTCTCAGTAAGATGGATTCTTTGATTTTAGTGTCATGCGTAACCAGATTTCGAAAGCGAATCACAACAATAACTCCAAAAAACAAGGATCTCTTGGCTTTTTCTTTGAGAATGTCAAGATTGGTCGTCTTATTCATAAAATGTTTTAGAAGTATCCTAGCTACGCCGACAAAAGATTACCTAATTTAACGATTTGGAAAATTCATCGTTCCAATCCCGAAGAGCACCGTGGCTCCCAAATAGCATACTCTTCTTTTTAGAGTAACGAATGCTCACGTCGGATCACCTACGTTTCCAACAAGATGGACAACTTCGTTTTACTATCAAGATAGTGGGGGTTCATAATTTAACTATTCTAAAGAACAAGTTCAAAAAACGTTAGACCATAAAAAGACGAATTACTTCATTCTGCGACTGAGGATGACTAAATTTCCAAATCCTCAGGAAACAGCGACACTTTAGAAGCAAGAGCTTCTTTCGACTAAAGCCGAGGATTCTAGATGAATAAACAAATCTCCCAAAATAAGGCTTACTTGACTTCACGATCGAATGCAGCCTGGGTCCGTTTTCTAAGGGTTCCTCCAAACATCTAGAATAACATTTTTTCTCAATAAGATAGATTCTTTGATTTTAGTATCAAGCATAACCAGATTTCAAAAGCAAAGCATAACGAAAACTCCAAAAAGCTAAGATCTCTCGGCTTCTTCCTTGAGAATGTCAAGATCAGTCATCTTATTCATAAAAAGTTTTAGAAGTATCCTAGCCACGCAGACAAAGGATTACCTAATTTAACGATTGGGAATATTCAACGTTCCAATCCCCCAAAGCACCGCGGCCCCCAAATAGCATATGCTTCTTTCTAGAGGAACGAATGCTTACGTCGGATGACCTGCGTTTCCAACAAGACGGACAACTAGGTTTTACTATCGAGATAGCGGAGGTTCGTAATTTAACTATTCTAATGAACATGTTCAAAAAACGTTAGAGCATAAATAGTCGAATTACTTGATTTTGCGACTGAGGAAGACTAAATTTCTAAATCCGCAGGAAAAAACGACACTTTGAAAGCAAGAGTTTCTTTCGAGAAAAGCCGAGGATTCTGGATGAATAAACAAATCTCCTAAAATAAGAATTACTTGACTTCACAATCGAAAGTAACCGGGGTTCGTTTTCTAAGGGTTCATCGGAACATTTTGGAATAAGATTTCGTCTTAATAAGATGGATTCTTTGATTTTAGCATCAAGCATAACTAGATTTCGAATGCGAAGCATAACGAAAACTCCAAAAAACTAGGTTCTCTTGGCTTCTTCTTTGAGAATGTCAAGATCCGTCATCTTATTCATTAAAAGTTTTAGAAATATCTTAGCTACACAAACAAAGGATTACCTGATTTAACGAGTACCGTGGGTCCTAAATAGCATATGCTTCTTCCTAGGGGAACGAATGCTCACGTCGAATGACCTGCATTTCCAACAAGATAGACAACTTAATTTTACTATCGATATAGCGGAGGTTTGTAATTTAACTATTCTAATGAACATGTTCAAAAAACATTAGACCATAAAAAGTCGAATTACTTGATTCTACGACTGAGGATGACTAAATTTCCAAATTCGCAGTAAACAACGGCACTTCGACAGCATGTTCTTCTTCTGACTAAAGCTAATGATTCTGGATGAATAAACAAATCTCCTAAACTAACGATTACTTGCCCATACGATCAAAAGTAATCGGGGTACGTTTTCTAAGGGTTTATCGGAACATTTGGAATAAGATTTGATCTCAATAAGATGGATTCTTTGATTTTAGTATCAAGCATAACCAGATTTCAAATGCCAAGCATAACGAAAACTCCAAAAAACAAGGATCACTCTGCTTCTTTTTTGAGAATGTCAAGATCCCTTATCTTATTCATAAAAAGTTTTAGAAGGATCCTAGTTATTCAGATAAAGGATTACCTTATTTAACTATTTGGAAAATTCAACGTTCCAATCCCCCAAAGCACCGCGACTCCCAAATGGCATATTCTTCTTTCTAGAGTAACGAATGCTCACGTCAGATGACCTACGTTTCCAACAAGATGGACAGCTTGGTTTTACTTTCGAGATAGCGGAGGTTCGTAATTTAACTATTCTAATGAACATGTTCAAAAAACGTTAGAGCATAAAAAGTTGAATTACTTCATTTTGCGACTAAGGAAGACTAAATTTCCAAATCCGCAGGAAACAACGACACTTTGAAAGCAAGAGTTTCTTTCGAGAAAAGCCGAGGATTCTGGATGAATAAACAAATCTCGTAAAATAAGAATTACTTAACTTCATGATCGAAAGTAACCGGAGTCCGTTTTGTAAGGGTTCATTGGAACATTTGGAATAAGATTTCGTCTCCATAAGATGGACTCTTTGATTTTAGTATCAAGCATAACCAGATTTCGAATGTGAAGCATAACGAAAACTCCAAAAAACAAGGATCTCTCGGCTTCTTTTTTGAGCATGTCAAGATCCGTAATCTTACTCATAAAAAGTATTAGAAGGATCCTAGCTATGCAGATAAAGGATTACCTGATTTAATGATTTGGAAAATTCAACGTTCCAATCCCCCAGAGCACTGCGACTCCCAAATAGCATATGCTTCTTTCTAGAGGAACGAATGCTCACGTCGGATGACCTGCATTTGCAACAAGATGGACAACTATGTTTTACTATCCAAATAACGGAGGTTCATAATTTAACTATTCTAATGAACATGTTTATAAAACGTTTGACCATAAAAAGTTGAATTACTTCATTCTGAGATTGGGGATAACAAAATTTCCAAATCCACAAGAAACAACGACACTTTGAAAGCAAGAGCATCTTTCGACTAAAGCCGAGGATTCTAGATGAATAAACAAATCTCCTAAAATAAGGATTACTTGACTTCACAATAGAAAGTAGCCAAGGTCCGTTTTCTAAGGGTTTGTCGAAACAACTAGAATAACATCTATTCTCAATAAGATGGATTCTTTCATTTTAGTATCAAGCATAGCAAGATTTCAAAAGCGAAGCTTAACGAAAACTCTAGAAAACAAGGATGTCTTGGCTTCTTCTTTGAGAATGTCAAGATTCGTCGTCTTATTCATAAAATGTTTTAGAAGTATCTTAGCTATGCCGACAAAGGATTACCTAATTTGATGATTTGGAAAATTCGTCGTTCTAATCCCAAAGAGCCTCACGGCTCCCAAATAGCATAATCTTCTTTCTAGAGTAACAAATGCTCACGTCAGATGACCTACATTTCCAACAAGATGGACAACTCAGTTTTACTTTCAAGGTAGCGGAGGTTCGTAATTTAACTATTCTAATGAACATGTTCAAAAAACGTTAGACTATAAAAAGTCGAATTACTTGATTCTGCGACTGAAGATGACTAAATTTTCAAATCCTCAGGAAACAGCGACACTTTGTTAGCAAGAGCTTCCTTCGACTAAAGCTGAGGATTCTGGATGAATAAACAAATCTCCTAAAATAAGGATGACGTGACTTCACGATTAAATGTAGCTGAGGTCCGTTTTCCAAGGGTTCGTCGGAACATCTGGAATAACATTTGTTCTCAATAAGATAGATTCTTTGATTTTAGTATCAAGCATAACCAGATTTCGAAAGCAAAGCATTACAAAAACTCTAAAGAACAAGGACCTCTCGGCTTCTTCTTTGAGTATGTCAAGATCCGTCATCTTATTCATAAAAAGTCTTAGAAGTATGCTTGCTACGCCGACAAAGAAATACCTAATTTAACGATTTGGAAAATTCATTGCTCCAATCCCGAAGAGCACCGTAGCTCCGATATAGCATATTCTTCGTTTTAGAGTAATGAATGCTCACGTTGGATCACCTGCGTTTCCAACAAGATGGACAACTTGGTTTTACAATCGAGATAGCGGAGGTTCGTAATTTAACTATTCTAATGAACATGCTCAAAAAACGTTAGACCATAAAAAGTCGAGTTACTTGACTCCACGACTAAGGATAACTAAATTTCCTAATCCTCAAGAAACAGCGACACTTTGAAAGCAAGAGCTACTTTCGACTAAAGCCGAAGATTCTGGATAAATAAACAAATCTCGTAAAATAGGAATTACTTGACTTCACGATCGAAAGTAGCCGGGGTCCGTTTTCTACGGGTTCCTCGGAACATCTGGAATAACATTTGTTCTTAATAAGATGGGTTCTTTGATTTTAGTATCAAGCATAACCAGATTTCGAATGCGAAGCGTAACGAAAACACCAAAAAACTAGGATCTCTCGGCTTCTTCTTTAAGAATGTCAAGATCCATCATCTTATTCATAAAAAGTTTTAGAAGTATCCTAGTTATGCAGACAAAGGATTACCTGATTTAATGATTTCGAAAATTCAACGTTCCAATCCCCCAGAGCACTACGGCTCCCAAATAGCATATGCTTCTTTCTAGTGGAACGAATGCATACGCCGGATGACCTGCGTTTCCAACAAGATGGACAACTAAGTTTTACTATCGAGATTGAGGAGATTCGTAATTTAACTATTCTGATGAACATGTTCAAAAAATGTTAGACCAGAAAAAGTCGAATTACTTGATTCTGCGACAGAGGATGACTAAATTTCCAAATCCGAAGGAAACAATAACACTTTGAAAGCAAGAGCTTCTTTCGACTAAAGCTGAGAATTCTGGATGAATAAACAATTCTCCTAAAATAAGGATTACTTGACTTCACGATAGAAGGTAGCCGGGGTCCGTTTTCTAAGGGTTCGTTGGAACATCTGGAATAACATTTGTTCTCAATAAATGGATTCTTCGATGTTAGTATCAAGCATAACCAGATTTCGAAGGCGAAGCAAAACGAAAACTCCAAAAAACTACGATCTCACGACTTCTTCTTTGAGAATGACAAGATCCGTTATCTTATTCATAAAAAGCTTTTAAAGTATCCTAGCTACGCAGACAAAAGATTACCTGATTTAACAATTTGAAAAATTCAACGTTCCAATCCCGAAGAGCACCGCAGCTCCCAAATAGCATATTCTTCTTTCTAGAGTAACGAATGCTCACGTCGGATGACCTACGTTTCCAACAAGATGGATAACTAGGTTTTACTATTGAGATAGCGGAGGTTCGTAATTTAATTGTTCTAACGAACATGTTCAAAAAATGTTAGACCATAAAAAGTTGAATTACTTGATTCTGCGACTAAGGATGACTAAATTTCCAAATCTTCAAGAAACAGTGACACTTTGAAAGCATGGGCTTCTTTCAACTAAAGCCGAGGATTTTGGATGAATGAACAAATCTCCTAAAATAAGGATTATGTGACTTTACAAGTGAAAGTAGCCGAGGTCCATTTTCTAAGGGTTCGTCAAGACATTTAGAATAACATTTGTTCTTAATAAGATAGATTCTTTGATTTTAGTATCAACCATAACCAGATTTTGAATGCGAAGAATGACGAAAACTCCAAAAAACTAGGATCTCTCCACTTCCTCTTTAAGAATGCCAAGATCTGTCATCTTATTCATAAAAAGTTTTAGAAGTATCCTAGCTACACAGATAAAGGATTACCTGATTTAACAAGTTGAAAAATTCAACGTTCCAATCCCTCAGAGCACCTCGGCTCCAAAATAGCATATGCTTCTTTCTAGAGGAACGAATGCTCACGTCGGATGACCTGCGTTTCCAACAAGATGGACAACAAGGTTTTTCTATCGGGATAGCGGAGGTTCGTAATTTAACTATTCTAATGAGCATGTTCAAAAATCATTACACCATAAAAAGACGAATTACTTGATTCTGTGACTGAGGATGACTAAATTTCCAAATCCTCAAGAAACAGCGACACTTTGGAAGCAAGAGCTTCTTTTGACTAAAGCCGAGGATTCTGGATGAATAAACAAATCTCCCAAAATAAGGATTACTTGACTTCAAGATCGAATGTAGCCTGGGTCCGTCTTCTAAGGGTTCCTCCGAGCATCTAGAATAACATTTGTTCTCAATAAGATAGATTCTTTGATTTTAGCATCAAGCATAACCAGATTTCGAAAGCAAAGCATAACGAAAACTCCAAAAGACTAGGATCTCTCGGCTTCTTCCTTGAGAATGTCAAGATCCGTCATCTTATTCATAAAAAGTTTTAGAAGTATCCTAGCTACGCAGACAAAGGATTACCTAATTTAATGATTGGGAATATTCAACATTCCAATCCCCCAAAGCACCGCGGCCCCCAAATAGCATATGCTTCTTTCTAGAGGAGCGAATGCTCACGTTGGATGACCTGCGTTTCCAATAAGACGGACAACTAGGTTTTACTATTAGGATAGCGGATATTCGTAATTTAACTATTCTAATGAACATGTTCAAAAAACATTAGACCATAAAAAGACGAATTATTTGATTCTGCGATTGAGGATGACTAAATTTCCAAATCCTCAGGAAACAGCGACACTTTGGAAGCAAGAGCTTCTTTTGACCAAAGCCAAGGATTCTGGATGAATAAACAAATCTCCCAAAATAAGGATTACTTGGCTTCACGATTGAATGTAGCCTGGGTCCGTTTTCTAAGGGTTCATCGGAACATCTAGAATGACATTTGTTCTCAATAAGATAGATTCTTTGATTTTAGTATCAAGTATAACCAGATTTCAAAAGCAAAGCATAACGAAAACTCCCACAAACAAGGATCTCTCGGCTTCTTCTTTAAGAATGTCATGATCCGTCATCTTATTCATAAAAAGTTTTACATGTATCCTAGTTATGCAGACAAAGGATTATCTCATTTAATGATTTGGAAAATTCAACGTTCCAATCCCCCAGAGCACCGTGGCTCACAAATAGCATATGCTTCTTTCTAGAGGAACGAATGCTCACGTCGGATGACCTGCATTTCCAACAAGATGGACAATAAGGTTTTACTATTGAGATAGTGCAGGTTCGTAATTTAACTATTCTAATGAACATGCTCAAAAAACGTAAGACCATAAAAAGTCGAATTACTTGATTTTATGACTGAGGATGACAAAATTTCCAAATCCTTAGGAAACAGCAACACTTTGAAAGCAAGAGCATCTTTCGACTAGAGCCGAGGATTTTGGATGAATCAACAAATCTCCTAAAATAAGGATTACTTGACTTCATGAATGAAACTAGCCGGGGTCCGTTTTCTAAGTGTTCGTCGGAAGATCTGGAATAACATTTGTTCTCAATAAGATAAATTCTTTGATTTTTGTATCTAACATAACCGGATTGCGAAAGCAAAGCATGACGAAAACTCCAAAAAACTAGGATCTCTCGGCTTCTTCTTTGAGAATGTCAAGATCCGTCATCTTTTTCATAAAAAGTTTAAGAAGTATCCTAGCTACACAGAGAGAGGATTACCTGATATAACGATTTGAAAAATTTAAAGTCCCAATCCCCCAAAGCACCGCGGCTCCCAAATAGCATATGCTTCATTCTAGAGGAACGAAAGCTCACGTCGGATGACCTGCGTTTCCAACAAGATGGACAACCAGGTTTTGCTATTGAGATAGCGAAAGTTCGTAATTTAACTATTCTAATGAACATGTTCAAAAAACGTTAGATCATAGAAAGTCGAATGACTTGATTCCGATACTAAGGATGACTAAATTTCCAAATCCGAAGGAAACAACAACACTTTAAAAGCAAGAGCTTCTTTCAACAAGAGCCGAGGATTGTGGATGAATCAACAAATCTCCTAAAATATGGATTACTTGACTTCACGAATGAAAATAGCTGGGGTCCGTTTTCTGAGGTTTCGTCGGAACATCTGGAAAAATATTTGTTCTCAATAAGATGGATTCTTTGATTTTAGTATCAAGCATAACCAGATTTTGAAAGTGAAGCATAACGAAAACTCCAAGAAATAAGGATCTCCCGGCTTCTTCTTTGAGAATGTCAAGATCCGTCATCATATTCATAAAAAGTTTTAGAAGTATCGTAGTTATGCAGATAAAGGATTACCTGAGTTAATGATTTGGAAAATTCAACGTTCCAATCCCCCAAAGCACCGTGGCTTCCAAATAGCATATTCTTCTTTTTAGAGGAACGAATGCTCACGTTGTATGACCTACGTTTCCAACGAGATGGACAACTAGGTTTTATTATCGAGATAGCGGAGGTTTGTAATTTAACTATTCTAATGAACATGTTCAAAAAACGTTAGACCATAAAAAGTCGAATTACATGATTCTGCGACTAAGGATGACTAAACATCCAAATTCGCAAGAAAGAACGACACATTGAAAGCAAGAGCTTCTTTCGACTAATGCAGAGGATTCTAGATGAATAAGCAAATCACCTAAAATAAGGATTACTTGACTTCACGATCAAAAGTAGCCGAGGTCCGTTATCTAAGGGTTCGTCGAAACATCTGGAATAACATTTGTTCTCAATAAGATAGATTCTTTGATTTTAATATCAAGCATAACCAGATTTTGAAAGTGAAGCATAACGAAAAAACCAAAAAACTAGGATCTCTCGGCTTCCTCTTTGAGAATGTCAAGATCCGTCATCTTATTTATAAAAAGTTTTAGAAGTATCCTAGCTACGCAGATAAAGGATTACCTGATTTAATGATTTGGAAAATTCAACGTTCCAATCCCCTAGAGCACCGTGGCTCACAAATAGCATATGCTTCTTTCTAGAGGAACGAATGCTCACGTCGGATGACCTGCGTTTCCAATAAGATGGACAACTAGGTTTTACTATCGAGATAGCGGAGGTTCGTAATTTAACTATTCTAATGAACATGCTCAAAAAACGTAAGACCATAAAAAGTCGAATTACTTGATTCTACGACTGAGGATGACTAAATTTCCAAATCCTCAACAAACAGCAACACTTTGAAAGCAAGTGCATCTTTCGACTAGAGCCGAGGATTTTGGATGAATGAACAAATCTCCTAAAATAAGGATTACTTGACTTCATGAATGAAACTAGCCGAGGTCCATTTTCTAAGTGTTCGTTTGAAGTTCTGGAATAACATTTGTTCTCAATAAGATAAATTCTTTGGTTTTTGTATCAAGCATAACCAGATTGTGAAAGCGAAGCATGACGAAAACTCTAAAAAACTAGGATCTCTTGGCTTCTTCTATGAGAATGTTAAGATCCGTCTTCTTTTTCATAAAAAGTTTAAGAAGTGTCCTAGCTACGCAGACAGAGGTTTACCTGATATAAAGATTTGAAAAATTCAAAGTTCCAATCCCCCAGAGCACTGCGGCTCCCAAATAGCATATGCTTCATTCTAGAGTAACGAAAGCTCACGTCGGATGACCTACGTATCCAACAAGATGGACAACTAGGTTTTACTATCGAGATAGCGAAGGTTCGTAATTTAACTATTCTAATGAACATGTTCAAAAAACGTTAGACCATAAAAAGTCGAATTACTTGATTCTAATACTAAGGATGACTAAATTTCCAAATCCGAAGGAAACAACGACACTTTAAAAGCAAGAGCTTCTTTTGACAAGAGCCGAGGATTCCGAATGAATGAACAAATCTCCTAAAATATAGATTACTTGACTTTACGAATGAAAATAGCCGGGGTCCGTTTTCTGAGGTTCCGTCGGAACATCTGGAATAATATTTGTTCTCAATAAAATGGATTCTTCGATTTTAGTATCAAGCATAACCAGATTTTGAAAGTGAAGCATAACGAAAACTCCAAGAAAGAAGGATCTCCCGGCTTCTTCTTTGAGAGTGTCAAGATCTGTCATCATATTCATAAAAAGCTTTAGAAGTATCCTAGCTACGCAGGCAAAAGATTACCTGATTTAACAATTCGGAAAATTCAACGTTCCAATCTCGAAGAGCACCATGGCTCCCAAATAGCATATTCTTCTTTCTAGAGTAACGAATGCTCACGTTGGTTGACCTACGTTTCCAATAAGATGGACAACTTGGTTTTTCTATTGAGATAGCAGAGGTTCGTAATTCAACTATTCTAATGAACATGTTCAAAAAACGTTAGACCATAAAAAGTAGAATTACATGATTCTACGACTGAGGATGACTAAACATCCAAATTCGCAGGAAAGAACAACACTTTGAAAGCAAGAGCTTCTTTCGACTAACGCAGAGGATTCTAGATGAATAAACAAATCTCCTAAAATAAGGATTACCTGACTTCACGATCGAAAGTAGCCGAGGTCCGTTATCTAAGGGTTCGTCGAAACATTTGGAATAACATTTGTTCTCAATAAGATAGATTCTTTGATTTTAGTATCAAGCATAACCATATTTCGAAAGCGAAGCATAACAAAAACACTAAAAAATTAGGATCTCTCGGCTTCCTCTTCGAGAATGTCAAGATCCGTCATCTTATTCATAAAAAGTTTTAGAAGTATCCTAGCTACGCAGACAAAGGATTACCTGATTTAATCATTTGAAAAATTCAACGTTCCAATCCCCTAGAGCACCGCGGCTCCCAAATAGCATATGCTTCTTTGTAGAGCAATGAATGCTAACGTCAGATGACCAGCGTTTCCAACATGGCAGACAACTAGGTTTTGCTAACGAGATAATAGAGGTTCGTAATTTAACTGTTCTAATGAACATGTTCAAAAAACGTTAGACCATAAAAAGTGGACTTACTTGATTCTGAGATTGAGGATAACAAAATTTCCAAATCCACAGGAAACAACGACACTTTGAAAGCAAGAGCTTCTTTCGACTAAAGCCGAGGATTCTAGATGAATAAACAAATCTCCTAAAATAAGGATTACTTGACTTTACGATAGAAAGTAGCCAGGGTCCGTTTTCTAAGGGTTCGTCGGAACATCTAGAATAACATTTGTTCTCAATAAGATGGATTCTTTGATTTTAGTATCAAGCATAACAAGATTTCAAAAGCGAAGCATAACGAAAACTCCAAAAAACAAGGATCTCTCGGCTTGTTCTTTGAGAATGTCAAGATTTGTCGTCTTATTCATAAAAAGTTTTAGAAGTATCCTAGCTACGCCAACAAAGGATTACCTAATTTAACGATTTGGAAAATTCATCGTTCCAATCCCGAAGAGCACCGCGGCTCCCAAATAGCATATTCTTCTTTCTAGAGTAACGAATGCTCACGTCGGATGACCTACGTTTCCAACAAGATGGATAACTAGGTTTTACTATTGAGATAGCGGAGGTTCGTAATTTAACTGTTCTAACGAACATGTTCAAAAAATGTTAGACCATAAAAAGTTGAATTACTTGATTCTGCGACTAAGGATGACTAAATATCCAAATCCTCAAGAAACAGCGACACTTTGAAAGCAAGGGCTTCTTTCGAGATAAGCCGAGGATTCTGGATGAATAAACAAATCTCCTAAAATAAGGATTACTTGACTTCACGATCGAAAGTAACCGGGGTCCATTTTCTAAGGGTTCATCTGAACATCTGAAATAACATTTGTTCTCAATATGATGGATTCTTTGATTTTAGTATCAAGCATAACGAAAACTCGTGAAAACAACGATCAATCAGCTTCTCTTTTGAGAATGTCAAGATCGGTCATCTTATTCATGCAAAGTGTTAGATGAATCCCAGCTACAGAGACAAAGGATTAACTAATTTAACGATTTGGAAAATTCAACGTTCAAATCCCGAGGAGCACTGCGGCTCCCTAATAGCATATTCTTCATTCTAGAGTAACGAATGCTCACGTCGGATGTCCTACGTTTCCAATAAGATGGACAACTTGGTTTTACTATAGAGATAACAGAGGTTCGTAATTTAACTATTCTAATGAACATGTTCAAAAAACGTTAGACCATAGAAAGTTGAATTACTTGATTCTACGAATTAGGATGACAAAATTTTCAAATCTGAAGGAAACAACGACACTTTGAAAGCAAGAGCTCCTTCAAAAAAAAGCTGAGGACTCTAGATGAATAAACAAATCTTCAAAAATAAGAATTACTTAACTTCACGATTGAAAGTAGTCGCGGTCCGTTTTCTAAGGGTTCATTGAAACATCTGGAATAACATTTGTTCTCAACAAGATAGATTCTTTGATTTTAGTATCAAGCGTAACCAGATTTCGAAAGTGAAGCATAACAAAAACTCCAAAAATCTGCGATCTCTCGGCTTCTTCTTTAAGAACGACAAGATCCGTCATCTTATTCATGAAAAGCTTTAGAAGTATCCTCGCTACGCAGGCAAAAGAATACCTGATTTAACGATTTGGAAAATTCAACGTTCCAATCTCGAAGAGCACCATGGCTCCCAAATAGCATATTCTTCTTTCTAGAGTAACGAATGCTCATGTTGGATGACCTACATTTCCAATAAGATGGACAACTTGGTTTTTCTATTGAGATAGCAGAGGTTCGTAATTCAACTATTCTAATGAACATGTTCAAAAAACGTTAGACCATAAAAAGTCGAATTACTTGATTCTGCGAATCAGGATGACAAAATGTCCAAATCCGTCGGAAACAATGACACATTGAAAGCAAGAGCTCCTTCAAAAAAAAGCTGAGGACTCTAGATGAATGAACAAATCTCCAAAAATAAGAATTACTTGACTTAACACCTGAAAGTAGTCGCGGTCCGTTTTCTAAGGGTTCATCGAAACATCTAGAATAACATTTGTTCTCAATAAGATGGATTCATTGATTTTAGTATCAAGCGTAACTAGATTTCGAAAGTGAAGCATAACGAAAACTCCAAAAAACTATGATCTCTCGGCTTCTACTTTGAGAATGACAAGATCTATCATCTTATTCATAAAAAGCTTTAGAAGTATCCTAGCTATGCAGACAAAAGATTACCTGATTTAACGATTTGGAAAATTCAATGTTCCAATCCCAAAGAGTACTACAGCTCCCAAATAGCATATTCTTCTTTCTAGAGTAACGAATGCTCACGTCAGATGACCTACGTTTCTAATAAGATGGAAAACATTGTTTTACTATTGAGATAGCGGAGGTTCGTAATTAAACTATTCTAATGAACATGTTCAAAAATCGTTAGACCATAAAAAGTTGAATTACTTGATTCTGCGAATCAGGATGAGAAAATTTCCAAATTCGTAGGAAACAACGACACTTTGAAAGCAAAAGCTTCTTCCGAGAAAAGCTGAGGACTCTAGATGAATAAACAAATCTCTTAAAATAAGATTTACTTGACTTCACGATCGAAACTAGTTGCGGTCCATTTTCTACGGGTTCATCGAAACATCTGGAATAACATTTGTTCTCAATAAGATGGATTCTTTGATTTTAGTGTCATGGGTAACCAGATTTTGAAAGCAAAGCACAACGAGAACTCCAAAAAACAAGGATCTCTCAGCTTTTTCTTTGAGAATATCAAGATTCGTCGTCTTGTTCATAAAATATTTTAGAAGTATCCTAGCTACGCCGACAAAAGATTACCTAATTTAACGATTTGGAAAATTCATCGTTCCAATCTCGAAGAGCACCGTGGCTCCCAAATAGCATATTCTTCTTTCCAGAGTAACGAATGCTCACGTCAGATTACCTACGTTTCCAACAAGATGGACAACTTCGTTTTACTATCAAGATAGTGGAGGTTCGTAATTTAACTATTCTAATGAACAAGTTCAAAAAACGTTAAACCAGAAAAAGATGAATTACTTGATTCTGCGACCCAGGATGACTAAATTTCGAAATCCTCAGGAAACAGCGACACTTTGGAAGCAAGAGCTTCTTTCGACTAAAGCTGAGGATTCTGGATGAATAGACAAATGTCCAAAAATAAGGATTACATGACTTCACGATTGAATGTAGCCGAGGTCCGTTTTCTAAGGGTTCGTCGGAACATCTAGAATAACATTTGTTCTTAATAAGATAGATTCTTTTATTTTAGTATCAAGCATAACCAGATTTCAAAAGTAAAGCATAACGAAAACTCCAAAAAACTAGGATCTCTCGGCTTCTTCCTTGAGAATGACAAGATCCGTCATCTTATTCATAAAAAGTTTTAGAAGTATCCTAGCTACGCAGACAAAGGATTACCTAATTTAACGATTGGGAATATTCAACGTTCCAATCCCCCAATGCTCACGTCAGATGACCTGCGTTTCCAACAAGACAGACAACTAGGTCTTACTATCGAGATAGCGGAGGTTCGTAATTTAACTATTCTAATGAACATGTTCAAAAAACGTTAGACCACAAAAAGTCGAATTACTTGATTTTATGACTGAGGAAGACTAAATTTCTAAATGTACAGGAAAAAACGACACTTTGAAAGCAAGAGTTTCTTTCGAGAAAAGCTGAGGATTCTGGATGAATAAACAAATCTCCTAAAATAAGAATTACTTGACTCCACGATCGAAGGTAACCGGGGTCCGTTTTCTAAGGGTTCATCGGAACATTTCGAATCAGATTTCGTCTTAATAAGATGGATTCTTTGATTTTAGCATCAAGCATAACTAGATTTCGAATGCGAAGCATAACGAAAACTCTAAAAAACTAGGATCTCTTGGCTTGTTCTTCGAGAATGTCAAGATTCGTCGTCTTATTCATAAAATGTTTTAGAAGTATCCTAGCTACGCCAACAAAGGATTACCTAATTTAACGATTTGGAAAATTCATCATTCCAATCCCAAAGGGCACCGTGGCTCCCAAATAGCATATTCTTCTTTCTAGAGTAACGAATGCTTACATCGGATGACCTACGTTTCCGACAAGATGGACAACTTGGTTTTACTATCGAGATAGCGGAGGTTCGTAATTTAACTATTCTAATGAACATGTTCAAAAAACGTTAGACCATAGAAAGTCGAATTACTTGATTCTACGAATCAGGATGACAAAATTTCCAAGTCCGCAGGAAACAACGACACTTTGATAGCAAGAGCTTCTTCCAACAAAAGCCAAGGACTCTGGATGAATAAACAAATCTCCTAAAATAAGAATTACTTCACTTCATGAACGAAAGTAGCTACGGTCCGTTTTCTAAGGGTTCATCGGAACACCTGGAAAAACATTTGTTCTCAATAAGAAGGATTCTTTGATTTTAGTGTCAATCATAACCAGATTTCGAAAGCGAAGCATAACAAAAACTCTAAAGAACAAGGATCTCTCAGCTTCTTTGAGTATGTCAAGATCCGTCCTCTTATTCATAAAAAGTCTTAGAAGTATCCTAACTACGCCGACAAAGGATTACCTAATTTAACGTTTTGGAAAATTAGTCACTCCAATCCCGAAGAGCACCGCGGCTCCCGAATAGCATATTCTCCTTTCTAGAGTAACGAAAGCTCACGTCGGATCACCTACATTTCTAACAAGATGGATAACCTAGTTTCACGATCGACATAGCGGAGGTTCGTAATTTAACTATTTTAGTGAACATGTTCAAAAAACGTTAGACTATAAAAAGTCGAATTACTTGATTCTGCGACTGAGAATGACTAAATTTCTAAATCCGCAGGAAACAACAACACTTTAAAAGCAAGAGCTTCTTTCGAGAAAAGTCGAGGATTCGGGATGAATAAACAAATCTCCTAAAATAAGGATAACTTGACTTCACGATCGAAAGTAGCAGGGGTTCGTTTTCTAAGGGTTCATCGAAACATCTAGAATAACATTTGTCCTCAATAAGAAGGATTCTTTCAATTTAATATCAAGCATAACCAGATATTGAAAGCAAAGCATAACGAGAACTCTAAAAAACAAGGATCTCTCGGCTACTTCTTTGAGAATGTCAAGATCCATCATCTTATTCAAATCTTCAGGAAACAGCAACACTTTGTAAGCAAGGGCTTCCTTCGACTAAAGCTGAGGATTCTAGATGAATAGACAAATCTCCGAAAATAAGGATTACATGACTTCACGATTGAATGTAGCCGAGGTCCGTTTTCTAAGGGTTCGTCGGAACATCTAGAATAACATTTGTTCTTAATAAGATAGATTCTTTGATTTTAGTATCAAGCATAACCAGATTTCAAAAGCAAAGCATAACAAAAACTCCAAAGAACGAGGATCTCCCGGCTTCTTCTTTGAGTAAGTCAAGATCCATCATCTTATTCATAAAAAGTCTTAGAAGTATGCTTGCTACGCCAACAAAGAAATAACTAATTTAACGATTTGGAAAATTCATCGCTCCAATCCCGAAGAGCATCGCAGCTCCCACATAGCATATTCTTCGTTCTAGAGTAATGAATGCTTATGTCGGATCACTTGCATTTCCAACATGATGGACAACTTGGTTTTACGATCGAGATAGCGGAGGTTCGTAATTTAACTATTCTAATGAACATGTTCAAAAAACGTTAGACCATAAAAAGTCGAGTTACTTGATTCTGCGACTGAGGATAACTAAATTTCCAAATCCTCAGGAAACAATGACATTTTAAAAGAGAAGTATCCAAGCTACGCAGATAGAGGATTACCTGATTTAACGAGTTGGAAAATTGAACGTTCTAATCCCTCGGAGCACCACTGCTCCTAAATAGCATATGCTTCTTTCTAGAGCAACGAATGCTCACGTCGAATGACCTGCGTTTCTAATAAGATGGACAACAAGGTTTTACTATCAAGATAGCGGAGATTCATAATTTAACTATTCTAATGAACATGTTCAAAAAACGTTATATCGTAAAAAGTCGAATTACTTGATTCTACGATTGAGGATGACTAAATTTCCAAGTCCGAGGGAAACAATGACACTTTGAAAGCAAGGGCTTCTTTCAACTAAAGCCAAGGATTCTGGACCAACAAACAAATCTCCTAAAATAAGGATTACTTAACTTTACGATCGAAAGTAGCCGCGGTCCGTTTGCTAAGGGTCCGTCCGAACATCTGGAATAACATTTGTTCTCAATAAGATGGATTCTTTGATTTTAGTATCAAGCATAACCAGATTTCGAAAGCGAAGCATAACGAAAATTCCCACAAACAAGGATCTCTCGGCTTCCTCTTTGAGAATGTCAAGATCCGTCATCTTATTCATAAAAAGTTTTACAAGTATCCTAGTTATGCAGACAAAGGATTACCTCACTAAATGATTTGGAAAATTCAACGTTCCAAATCCCCAGAGCACCGTGGCTCACAAATAGCATATGCTTCTTTCTAGAGGAACGAATGCTCACATCGGATGACCTACGTTTCCAATAAGATAGACAACTAGGTTTTACTATCGAGATAGCAGAGGTTCGTAATTTAACTATTCTAGTGAACATGTTCAAAAAATGATAGACCATAAAAAGTCGAATTACATGATTCTACGACAGTGGATGACTAAATTTCCAAATCCTCAGGAAACAATGACACATTGAAAGCAAGAGCTTCTTTCGACTAAAGCCAAGGATTATGGATGAATAGACAAATCTCTTAAAATAAGGATTACTTGACTTCACGAATGAAACTAGCCGGGGTCCGTTTTCTAAGGGTTCGTCGGAAGATATGGAATAACATTTGTTCTCAATAAGATAAATTCTTTGATTTTTGTATCAAGCATAACCTGATTGCGAAAGCGAAGCATAACGAAAACTCCAAAAAACTAAGATCTCTCGACTTCTTCTTTGAGAATATCAAGATCCGTCATCTTTTTCATAAAAAGTTTAAGAAGTATCTTAGCTACGCAGAAAGAGGATTACCTGATATAACGATTTGAAAAATTTAAAGTTCCAATCCCTTAAAGCACCGTAGCTCCCAAATAGCATATGCTTCATTCTAGAGGAACGAATGCTCACGTCGGATGACCTGCGTATCCAACAAGATGGACAACTAGGTTTTACGATCGAGATAGCGAAGGTTCGTAATTTAACTATTCTAATGAACATGATCAAAAAACGTTAGACCATAAAAAGTCGAATTACTTGATTCTGATACTAAGAATGACTAAATTTCCAAATCCGAAGGAAACAACGACACTTTGAAAGCAAGAGCTTCTTTCAACTAAAGCCGAGGATTCTGGATAAATAAAGAAATCTCCTAAAATAAGGATTACTTGACTTCACGATCGAAAGTAGTTGGGGTCCGTTATCTAAGGGTTCGTCGGAACATCTGGAATAACATTTGCTCTCAATAAGATAGATTCTTTGATTTTAGTATCAAGTATAACCAGATTTCAAAAGCGATGCATAATGAAAACTCCAAAAAACTAGGATCTCTCATCTTCTTCTTTAAGAATCTCAAGATCCGTCATCTTATTCATAAAAAGTTTTAGAAGTATCCTAGCTACGCAAACAAAGGATCACCTGATTTAACGATTTGGAAAATTCAACGTTCCAATCCCCCAGAGCATCGCGGCTCCCAAGTAGCATATGCTTCTTTATAGAGGAACAAATGCTCACGACGGATGACATGCATTTCCAATAAGATGTACAACTAGGTTTTACTATCGAGATAGTGGAGGTTCGTAATTTTACTGTTCTAATCAACATGTTCAAAAAACGTTAGACCATAAAAAGTTGAATTACATGATTTTGCGACTGAGGATAACAAAATTTCCAAATCCACAGGAAACAACGACACTTTGAAGGCAAGAGCTTCTATCGACTGAAGCCGAGGATTCTGGATAAATAATGAAATCTCCTAAAATAAGGATTACTTGACTTTACGATCGAAAGTAGCCGGGGTCCGTTATCTAAGGGTTTGTCGGAACATCTGGAATAACATTTGTTCTCAATAAGGTAGATTCTTTGATTTTAGTGTCAAGCATAAGCAGATTTCGAAAGCGATGCATAACGAAAACTCCAAAAAACTAGGATGTCTCGACTTTTTCTTTAAGAATCTCAAGATCCGTCATCTTATTTATAAAAGGTTTTAGAAGTATCATAGCTATGCAAACAAAGGATCACCTGATTTAACGATTTGGAAAATTCAACATTCCAATCCCCCAAAGCATCGCGGCTCCCAAGTAGCATATGCTTCTTTATAGAGAAACGAATGCTTACCACGGATGACATGCATTTCCAACAAGATGGATAACTAGGTTTTACTATCGAGATAGTGGAGGTTCGTAATTTTACTATTCTAATCAACATGTTCAAAAAACGTTAGACCATAAAAAGTTGAATTACATGATTCTGCGACTAAGGATAACAAAATTTCCAAATCTACAGGAAACAACGACACTTTAAAGGCAAGAGCTTCTATCGACTAAAGCTGAGGATTCTGGATGAATAAACAAATCTCCCAAAATAAGGATTACTTGACTTCATGATCGAAAGTAGCCGGGGTCCGTTATCTAAGGGTTCGTCGGAACATCTGGAATAACATTTGTTCTCAATAAGATAGATTCTTTGATTTTATTATCAAGCATAGCCTGATTTCGAAAGCGAAGAATAACGAAAACTCCAAAAAACTAGGATCTCTCGGCTTCTTCTTTAAGAATGACAAGATCCGTCATCTTATTCATAAAAAGTCTTAGAAGTATCCTAGCAACGCAAACAAAGGATTACCTGATTTAACGATTTGGAAAATTCAATGATCCTATCAACCAGAGCACCGCGGCTCCTAAATAGCATATGCTTCTTTTTAGAGGAACGAATGCTCACGTCGAATGACCTACGTTTCCAACAAGATGGACAACTAGGTTTTACTATCAAGATAGCGGAGGTTCGTAATTTAACTATTCTAATGAACAAGTGCAAAAAATGTTAGAACATAAAAAGTCGAATTACTTGATTCTGCGATTGAGGATAACAAAATTTCCAAATCCACAGGAAACAATGACACTTTGAAAGCAAGAGCTTCTATCGACTAAAGCTGAGGATTTGGGATGAATAAACAAATCTCCTAAAATATGGATTACTTGACTTCATGATAGAAAGCAGCCAGGGTCCATTTTCCTTGGGTTCGTCAGAACATCTGGAATAACATTTGTCCTCAATATTATGGATTCACCGATTTTAATATCAAGCATAACCAGATTTCGAAAGCGAAGCATGATGAAAACTCCAACAAACTAGGATCTCTCGGCTTCTTCTTTGAGAATGTCAACATCCATCATCTTATTCATAAAAAGTTTTAGAAGTATACCAACTATGCAGACAAAGGATTACCTGATTTAACGATTTGGAAAATTCAACGTTCCAATCCCCCAGAGCACCGTAGCTCCCAAATAGCATATTCTTCCTTCTAGAGGAACGAATGCTCACGTCGGATGACCTACGTTTTGAACAAGATGGATAACTAGGTTTTACTATTGAGATAGAGGAGGTTCGTAATTTAACCATTCTAATGAACATGTTCAAAAAACAGTCGACCATAAAAAGTCCATTACTTGATTTTGCGATTGAGGATAACAAAATTTCCAAATCCACAGGAAACAACAACACTTTGAAAGCAAGGGCTTCTATCGACTAATGCTAAGGATTCTGGATGGATAAACAAATCTCCTAAAATAAGGATTACTTGACTTCATGAAAGAAAACAGCTGGGGTCCGTTTTGTAAGGGTTCGTCGGAACATCTGGAATAACATTTCTTCTCAATATGATGGATTCTTGGATTTTGGTATCAAGCATAACCAAATTTCGAAACTGAAGCATGACGAAAACTCCAACAAACTAGGATCTCTCGGCTTCTTCTTTGAGAATGTCAAGATCCATCATGTTATTCATAAAAAATTTTAGAGGTATCCCAGCTACGCAGACAGAGGATTACCTCATTTAACGATTTGGAAAATTCAACGTTCCAGTCCCCCAAAGCAACATGGCTCCCAAATAGCATATGCTTATTTCTAGAGGAACGAATGCTCACGACGGATGACATGCGTTTCCAACAAGATGGACAACTAGGTTTTACTATCGAGATAGCGGAGGTTCATAATTCAACTATTATAATGAACATGTTCAAAAAACATTAGACCATAAAAAGTCGAATTACTTGATTCTGCGACTGAGGATAACAAAATTTCCAAATCCACAGGAAACAACGACACTTTGAAAGCAAGAGCTTCTATCGACTAAAGCTGAGCATTTTAGATGAATAAACAAATCTCCTAAGATAAGGATTACTTGACTTCACGATAGAAAGCAACCGGGGTCCGTTTTCTAAGGGCTCGTCGGAACATCTGGAATAACATTTGTTCTCAATATGATGGATTCATGGATTTTAGTATCACGCATAACCAGATTTCGAAAGCGAAGCATAACGAAAACTCCAAAAATGAGGATTTCTCGGCTTCTTCTTTGATAATGTCAAGATTCGTCATCATATTCATAAAAAGTTTCAGAAGTATCCTAGCTACGCCAACAAAAGATTACCTAATTTAACAATTTGAAAAATTCATTGTTCCAATCCCAAAGAGCACCGCGGCTCCCAAATAGCATATTCTTCTTTCTAGAGCAACGAATGCTCACGCCGGATCACCTACGTTTCCAACAAGATGGACAGCTTCGTTTTACTATCGAGATAGCGGAGGTTCGTAATATAACTAATCTAATGAACATGTTCAACAAACGTAAGACCATAAAAAGTCGAATTACTTGATTCCGCGACGGAGGATGACTAAATTTCCAAATCCTCAGGGAACAGCGACACTATGAAAGTAGCCGGGGATTCTGGATGAATGAACAAATCTCCTAAAATATGGATTACTTGACTTCACGAATGAAAGTAGCCGGGGTCCGTTTTCTAAGGGTTCGTCATAACATCTGGAATAATATTTGTTCTCATTAAGATAGATTCTTTGATTTTAGTATCAACCATAACCGGATTTCGAAAGCGAAGCATGATGAAAACTCCAAAAAACTAGGATGTCCTGGCTTCTTCTGTGAGAATGTCAAGATCCGTCATCTTATTCATTAAACGTTTTAGAAGTATCCTAGCTACGCAAACAGAGGATTTCCTGATTTAACGATTTGGAAAATACAACGTTTCAATCCCCTAGAGCACCGTGGCTCCTAAATAGCATATTCATCTTTATAGAGGAACGAATGCTCTTGTCGGATCACCTACGTTTCCAACAAGATAGATAACTAGGTTTTACTATCGAGAGAGCGGTAGTTCGTAATTTAACTATTCTATTGAACATGTTCAAAAAACATTAGACCATAAAGAGTCGAATTACTTGATTCTGCGATTGAGGATAACAAAATTTCCAAAATCATAAGAAACAACGACACATTGAAAGCAAGAGCTTCTATCGACTAAAGCTGATGATTCTGGATGAATAAACAAATCTCCTAAAATAAGGATTACTTGACTTCACGATAGAAAGCAGCCGGGGTCCGTTTTCTAAGTGTTCGTCGGAACATCTGGAATAACATTTGTCCTCAATATGATGGATTCATGGATTTTAGTATCAAGCATAATCAGATTTCGAAAGCGAAGCATAACGATAACTCCAAAAACGAGGATCTCTCGGCTTCTTCCTTGATAATGTCAAGATTCGTCGTCTTATTCATAAAATGTTTTAGAAGTATCCTAGCTACGTCGACAAAGGATTACCAAATTTAACAATTTGGAAAATTCATCCCTCCAATCCCGAAGAGCACCACGGCTCCCAAATAGCAAATTCTTCTTTCTAGAGTAACGAGTGCTCACGTCGGATTACCAATGTTTCCAGCAAGAAGGACAATTTCGTTTTACTATCGAGATAGCGGAGGTTCGTAATTTAACTATTCTAATGAACATGTTCAACAAACGTAAGACCATAAAAAGTCAAATTACTTGATTCTGCGATGGAGAATGACTAAATTTCCAAATCCTCAGGAAACAACGACACTTTAAAAGCAAGACCTTCTCTCGACATGAGCCGAGCATTCTGGATGAATGAACAAATCTCCTAAAATATGGATTACATGACTTCATGAATGAAAGTAGCCGAGGTCCATTCGAAAAGGGTTCGTCGAAACATCTGGAGTAACATTCGTTTTCAATAAGATAGATTATTTGATTTTAGTATCAACCATAACCAGATTTTGAAAGCGAAGCATGACGAAAACTCCAAAAAACTAGGATCTCTCGGCTTCTTCTTTGAGAATGTCAAGATCCGTCATCTTATTCATAAAAAGTTTTTGAAGTATCCTAGCTACATAGATAGAGGATTTCCTGATTTAACGATTTGGAAAATTCAATGTTCCAATCCCTAAGAGCACCGTGGCTCCCAAATAGCATATTGTTCTTTCTAGAGGAACGAATGCTTACGTCGGATGACCTACGTTTCCAACAGGATGGACAACTAGGTTTTACTATCGAGATAGCGGAGCTTCGTAATTTAACTATTCTATTGAACATGTTCAAAAAACGTTAGACCATAAAAAGTCAAATAACTTGATTCTGCGATTGAGGATAACAAAATTTCCAAATCCACATGAAACAACGACACTTTGAAAGCCAGAGCTTCTATCGACTAAAGCTGAAGATTCTAGATGAATAAAAAAATATCCTAAAATAAGGATTACTTGACTTCATGATAGAAAGCAGCTGGCGTCCATTTTCTAAGGGTTTGTCGGAACATCTGGAATAACATTTGTCCTCAATATGATGGATTCTTGGATTTTAGTATCAAGCATAACCAAATTTCAAAAGTGAAGCATGATGAAAACTCCAAAAATGAGGATCTCTCGGCTTCTTCTTTGAGAATGTCAAGATCCATCATCTTATTCATAAAATGTTTTAGAAGTATCCCAGCTACACAGACAGAGGATTACCTGATTTAACGATTTGGAAAATTCAACGTTCCAATCCCCCAGAGCACAGTAGCTCCAAAATAGCATATGCTTCTTTCTAGAGGAACGAATGCTCACGACGGATGACATGCGTTTCCAACAAGATGGATAACTAGGTTTTACTATCGAGATAGCGGAGGTTCGTAATTTAACCATTCTAATGAACATGTTCAAAAAACAATAGACCATAAAAAGTCGAATTACTTGATTCTGCGATTGAGGATAACAAAATTTCCAAATCCATAGGAAACAACGACACTTTGAAAGCAAGAGCTTTTATCGACTACAGCTGAGCATTCTGGATAAATAAACAAATCTCCTAAAATAAGGATTACTTGACTTCACGATAGAAAGCAGCCGGGGTCCATTTTCAAAAGGTTCGTCGGAACATCTGGAATAACATTTGTTCTCAATATGATGGATTCTTGGATTTTATTATCTAGCATAACCAGATTTCGAAAGCGAAGCATAACGAAAACTCCAAAAACGAGGATCTTTCGGCTTCTTCTTTGATAATGAGAAGATTCGTCGTCTTATTCATAAAAAGTTTTAGAAGTATCCTAGCTACGCCGACAAAGGATTGCCTAATTTAACAATTTGGAAAATTCATCGTTCTAATTCCGAAGAGCACTGCGGCTCCCAAATAGCATATTCTTCTTACTAGAGTAACGAATGCTCACGTAGGATCACCTACGTTTGCAGCAAAATGGATAACTTCGTTTTACTATCGAGATAGCGAAGGTTCGCAAGTTAACTATTCTAATGAACATGTTCAACAAACGTAAGACTATAAAAAGTCGAATTACTTGATTCTGCGATTGAGGATAACAAAATTCCCAAATCCTCAAGAAACAGTGACACTTTGAAAACAAGAGCTTCTTCCAACAAGAGCCGAGGATTCTGGATGATTGAACAAATCTCTTAAAATATGGATTACTTCACTTTTCGAATGAAAGTAGCCGGGGTCCGTGTTGTAAGGGTTCGTCGGAACATCCGGAATAACATTTGTTCTCATTAAGATAGATTCTTTGATTTTAGTATCAACCATAACCAGATTTCGAAAGCGAAGCATAATGAAAACTCCAATAAACAAGGATTTCTCGACTTCTTCTTTGACAATGTCAAGATCCGTTGTCTTATTCATAAAAAGTTTTAGAAGTATCCTAGCTACGTAGATAGAGGATTTCCTAATTTAATGACTTGGAAAATTCAACGTTCCAATCCCTTAGAGCACCGCGACTCCCAAATAGCATATGCTTCTTTCTAGAGGAACGAATGCTCACGACGGATGACATGCGTTTCCAACAAGATCGACAACTAGGTTTTACTATCGAGATAGCGGAGGTTCATAATATAACTATTCTAATGAACATGTTCAGAAGACGTTAGACCATAAAAAGTCGAATTACTTGATTCTGCGACTGAGGATAACAAAATTTCCAAATCCATAGGTAACAACGACGCTTTGAAAGCAACAGCTTCTATCGACTAAAGCTGAGGATTCTGGATGAATAAACAAATCACCTAAAATAAGGATTACTTGACTTCACGATAGAAAGCAGCCGGGGTCCGTTTTCTAAGGGTTGGTCGGAACACCTGGAATAACATTTGTACTCAATATGATGGATTCATGGATTTTAGTATCAAGCATAACCAGATTTCGAAACTGAAGCTTAACGAAAACTCCAAAAACGAGGACGTCTCAGCTTCTTCTTTGATAATGTCAAGTTTCGTCGTCTTATTCATAAAAAGTTTTAGAAGTATCCTAGCTACGCCGACAAAGGATTACCTAATTTAACAATTTGGAAAATTCATCGTTCCAATCCCAAGGAGCACCGCGGCTCCCAAATAGCAAATTCTTCCTTCTAGAGTAACGAATGCTTACGTCGGATCGCCTATGTTTCCAACAAGATGGACAACTTCGTTTCACTATCGAGATAGCGGAGGTTCATAATTTAACTATTCTAATGAACATGTTCAACAAACGTAAGACCATAAAAAGTCGAATTACTTAATTCTGCGACGAAGGATGACTAAATTTCCAAATCCTCAGCGAACAGTGACACTTTGAAAGCAAGAGCTTCTTTCGACATGAGCCGAGGATTCTGGATGAATGAACAAAGCTCCTAAAATATGGATTACTTAACTGTACGAGTGAAAGTAGCCAGGGTCCGTTTTCTAAGGGTTCTTCAGAACATTAGGAATAACTTTTGTTCTCAATAAGATAGATTATTTGATTTTTGTAACAACCATAAGTAGATTTTGGATGCGAAGCATGACGAAAAGTCCAAAAAACTAGGATATCTCGGCTTCTTCTTTGAGAATGTCAAGATCCGTCATCTTATTCATAAAATGTTTTAGAAGTATCCTAGCTACGCAGACAGAGGATTTCCGGATTTAACGATTTGGAATATTCAACGTTCCAATCCCCCAGATCACCGTGGCTCCCAAACAGCATATTCTTCTTTCTAGAGGAACGAATGCTCACTTCGGATGACCTGCATTTCCAACAAGATGGACAACTAGGTTTTACTATCGAGATAGCGGAGGTTCGCAATGTAACTATTCTAATGAACATGTTCAAAAAACGTTAGACCATAAAAATTCGAATTACTTGATTCTGCGATTAAGGATAACAAAATTCCCAATTCCACAGGAAACAACGACACTTTGAAAGAAAGTGCTTCTATCGACTAAAGCTGAGGATTCTGGATGAATAACCAAATCTCCTATAATAAGGATTACTTGACTTCACGATAGAAAGCAGCCGGGGTTCGTTTTCTAAGGGTTCATTTTCTAAGGGTTCGTCGGAACACCTGGAATAACATTTGTCCTCAATATGATGGATTATTGGATTTTAGTATCAAGCATAACCAGATTTCGAAAGCGAAGCATGACGAAAACTCCAACAAACTAGGATCACTCGGGTTCTTCTTTGAGAATGTCAAGATCCATCATCTTATTCATAAAAAAGTTTTAGAAGTATCCCAGCTATGCAGGCAGAGGATTACCTGATTTAACGATTTGGAAAATTCACCGTTCCAATCCTCCAAAGCACCATGGCTCCCAAATAGCATAAGCTTCCTTCTAAAGGAACGAATGCTCATGTCGGATGACCTACGTTTCCAACAAGATGGACAACTAGGTTTTACTATCGAGATAGCGGACGTTCGTAATTTAACTATTCTAATGAACATGTTCAAAAAACGTTAGTCCATAAAAAGTCGAATTACTTGATTCTGCGACAGAGGAAGACTAAATTTCCAAATCTAAAGGAAACAATGACACTTTGAAAGCAAGTGCTTCTTTCGACTAAATCCAAAGATTCTGGATAAATAAACAAATCTCCTAAAATAAGTATTACTTGACTTCAAGATCGAAAGTAGCTAGGGTCCGTTTTCTAAGTGTTCGTCGGAACATCTGGAATAACATTTGTTCTCAATAAGATGAATTCTTTGATTTTAGTATCATGCATAACCAGATTTCGAAAGCGAAGCATAACGAAAACTCCAACAAACAAGGATCTTACGGCTTCATCTTTGACAATGTCAAGATCCATCGTCTTATTCATAAAACATTTTAGAAGTATCCTAGCTACGCAGATAGAGGATTTCCTAATTTAACAATTTGGAAAATTCAACATTCCAATCCCCTAGAGCACCATGGCTCCCAAATAGCATATTCTTCTTTCTAGAGGATCGAATGCTCACGTCGGATGACCTGCATTTCCAACAAGATGGACAACTAGGTTTTACTATCGAGATAACGGAGGTTCGCAATTTAACTATTCTAATGAACATGTTCAAAAAACGTTAGACCATAAAAATTCGAATTACTTGATTCTGCGATTAAGGATAACAAAATTCCCAATTCCACAGGAAACAACAACACTTTGAAAGAAAGAGCTTCTATCGACTAAAGCTGAGGATTCTGGATGAATAACCAAATCTCCTATAATAAGGATTACTTGACTTCACGATAGAAAGCAGCCAGGGTTCGTTTTCTAAGGGTTCGTCGGAACACCTGGAATAACATTTGTCCTCAATATGAAGGATTATTGGATTTTAGTATCAAGCATAACCAGATTTCGAAAGCGAAGCATGACGAAAACTCCAACAATCTAAGATCTCTCGGCTTCTTCTTTGAGAATGTCAAGATCCATCATCTTATTCACAAAAAGTTTTAGAAGTATCCCAGCTATGCAGATAGAGGATTACCTGATTTAACAATTTGGAAAATTCAATGTTCCAATCCCCTAGAGCACCGTGGCTCCTAAATAGCATATTCTCAAAAAACATTAGACCATAAAAAGTCGAATTACTTCATTCTCCGATTGAGGATAACAAAATATCCAAATCTACAGGAAGGAACGACACTTTGAAAGCAAGATCTTCTATCGACTAAAGCTGAGCATTCTGGAGGAATAAACAAATCTCCTAAAATAAGGATTACTTGACTTCACGATAGAAAGCAGCCGGGGTCCGTTTTCTAAGGGTTCGTCGGAACATCTGGAATAACATTTGTCCTCAATATGATGGATTCATGGATATTAGTATCAAGCATAATCAGATTTCGAAAGCGAAGCATAACGACAACTCCAAAAACGAGGATCTCTCGGCTTCTTCTTTGATAATGTCAAGATTCGTCGTCTTATTCAAAAAATGTTTTAGAGTATCCTAGCTACGCCGACAAAGGATTACCAAATTTAACAATTTGGAAAATTCATCGCTTCAATCCCGAAGAGCACCGCGGCTCCCAAATAGCAAATTCTTCTTTCTAGAGTAGCGAATGCTCACGACGGATTACCAACGTTTCTAGCAAGATAGACAACTTTGTTTTGCTAAGGAGAAAGCAAAGGTTCGTAATTTAACTATTCTAATGAACATGTTCAACAAATGTAAGACCATAAAAAGTCAAATTACTCAATTCTACGATGGAGAATGACTAAATTTCCAAATCCTCAGGAAACAACGACACTTTGAAAGCAAGTGCTGCTTTCGACATGAGCCGAGCATTATAGATGAATGAACAAATCTCCTAAAATATGGATTACTTAACTTCACGAGTGAAAGTAGTTGGGGTCCGTTCTTTAGGGGTTCGTTGGAACATCTGGAATAACATTTGTTTTCAATAAGATAGATTATTTGATTTTAGTATCAACCATAACCAGATTTCGAAAGCGAAGCATGATGAAAACTCCAAAAAACTAGGATCTCTCGGCTTCTTCTTTGAGAATGTCAAGATCCGTCATCTTATTCATAAAAAGTTTTTGAAGTATCCTAGCTACACAGATAGAGGATTTCCTGATTTAACGATTTGGAAAATTCAATGTTCCAATCCCCAAGAGCACCGTGGCTCCCAAATAGCATATTGTTCTTTCTAGAGGAACGAATGCTCACATCGGATGACCTGCATTTCCAGCAAGATGGACAACTGGGTTTTACTATCGAGATAGCGGAGCTTCGTAATTTAACTATTCTAATGAACATGTTCAAAAAACGTTAGACCATAAAAATTCGAATTACTTGATTTTGCAATTAAGGATAACAAAATTTCCAATTCCACAGGAAACAACGACACTTTGAAAGAAAGAGCTTCTATCGACTAAAGCTGAGGATTCTGGATAAATAAACAAATCTCCTATAATAAGGATTACTTGATTTCACGATAGAAAGTAGCCGGGGTCCGTGTTCTAAGGGTTCGTCGGAACGCCTGGAATTACATTTGACCTCAATATGATGGATTATTGGATTTTAGTATCAAGAACAACCAGATTTCGAAAGCGAAGCATGACAAAAACTCTAACAATCGAAGATCTCTCGGCTTCTTCTTTGAGAGTGTCAAGATCCATCATCTTATTCCTAAAAAGTTTTAGAAGTATCCCAACTACGCAGATAGAGGATTACCTGATTTAACGATTTAGAAAATTCAATGTTCCAGTCCCCTAGAGCAACATGGCTCCTAAATAGCATATGCTTCTTTCTAGAGGAACGAATGCTCACGACGGATGACATGCGTTTCCAACAAGATGGACAACTAGGTTTTACTATCGAGATAGCGAAGGTTCATAATTCAACTATTATAATGAACATGTTCAAAAAACATTAGACCATAAAAAGTCGAACTACTTGATTCTGCAACTGAGGATAACAAAATTTCCAAATCCACAGGAAACAACGAAACTTTGAAAGCAAGAGCATCTATCGACTAAAGCTGAGGATTCTAGATGAATAAAAAAATATCCTAAAATAAGGATTACTTGACTTCACGATAGAAAGCAGCTGGCATCCATTTTCTAAGGGTTTGTCGGAACATCTGGAATAACATTTGTCCTCAATATGATGGAATCTTAGATTTTAGTATCAAGCATAACCAGATTTCGAAAGTGAAGCATGACGAAAACTCCAAAAATGAAGATCTTTCGGCTTCTTCTTTGAGAATGTCGAGATCCATCATGTTATTCATAAAAAGTTTTAGAAGTATCCTAGCTATGTAGACAGAGGATTACCTGATTTAACGATTTAGAAAATTCAACGTTCCAGTCCCCCAGAGCAACATGGCTCCCAAATAGCATATGCTTCTTTCTAGAGGAACGAATGCTCACGACGGATGACATGCGTTTCCAACAAGATAGACAACTAGGTTTTACTATCGAGATAGCAGAGGTTCATAATTCAACTATTATAATGAACATGTTCAAAAAACATTAGACCATAAAAAGTCAAATTACTTGATTCTGCGACTGAGGATAACAAAATATCCAAATCTACAGGAAACAACGCAACTTGGAAAGCAAGAGCTTCTATCGACTAAAGCTGAGCATTCTGGATGAATAAACAAATCTCTTAAAATAAGGATTACTTGACTTCACGATAGAAAGCAACTGGGGTCCGTTTTCTAAGGGTTCATCGAAACATCTGGAATAACATTTGTTCTCAATATGATGGATTCTTGGATTTTAGTATCACGCATAACCAGATTTCGAAAGCGAAGCATAACGAAAACTCCAAAAATGAGGATCTCTCGGCTTCTTCTTTGATAATGTCAAGATTCGTCATCATATTCATAAAAAGTTTTAGAAGTATCCTAGCTACGCTGACAAAGGATTACCTAATTTAAAAATTTGGAAAATTCATCGTTCCAATCCCGAAGAGCACCGCGGCTCCCAAATAGCATATTCTTCTTTCTAGAGCAACGAAAGCTCACGTTCGATCACCTACGTTTGCAGGAAGATGGATAACTTAGTTTTACTATCAAGATAGCGGTGGTTCGCAAGTTAACTATTCTGATGAACATGTTCAACAAACGTAAGACTATAAAAAGTCGAATTACTTGATTTTGTGATTGAGGATAACAAAATTTCCAAATCCTCAGGAAATAGTGACACTTTGAAAGCAAGAGCTTCTTTCAACAAGAGCCGAGGATTCTGGATGAATGAACAAATCTCTTAAAATATGGATTACTTCACTTTACAAATGAAAGTAATCGGGGTCCGTTTTGTAAGGGTTCGTCGAAACATCTGGAATAACATTTGTTCTCATTAAGATTGATTCTTTGATCTTAATATCAACCATAACCAGATTTCGAAAGCGAAGCATAACGAAAACTCCAATAAACAAGGATTTCTCGACTTCTTTGACAATGTCAAGATCCATCGTCTTATTCATAAAAAGTTTTAGAAGTATCTTAGCTACGCAGACAGAGGATTTCCTAATCTAACAATTTGGAAAATTCAACGTTCCAATCCCCTAGAGCACCGCGGTTCCCAAATAGCATATGCTTCTTTCTAGAGGAACGAATGCTCATGTCGGATGACATACGTTTCTAACAAGATCGACAACTAGGTTTTACTATCTAGATAGTGGAGGTTTGTAATTTAACTATTCTAATGAACATGTTTAGAAAACGTTAGACCATAAAAAGTCGAATTACTTGATTCTGCGACTGTGGATAACAAAATTTCCAAATCCACAGGTAACAACGACACTTTGAAAGCAAGAGCTTCTTTCGACTAAAACTGAGGATTCTGGATGAATAAACAAATCTCCTAAAATAAGGATTACTTGACTTCACGATAGAAAGCAGCCGGGGTCCGTTTTCTAAGGGTTCGTCGGAATACCTGGAATAACATTTGAACTCAATATGATGGATTCATGGATTTTAGTATCAAGCATAACCAGATTTCGAAACCGAAGCTTAACGAAAACTCCAAAAACACGGGCGTCTCAGCTTCTTCTTTGATAATGTCAAGTTTCGTCGTCTTATTCATAAAAAGTTTTTGAAGTATCCTAGCTACGCCGATAAAGGATTACCTAATTTAACAATTTGGAAAATTCATCGTTCCAATCCCAAGGAGCACCGCAGCTCCCAAATAGCAAATTCTTCCTTCTAGAGTAACGAATGCTTACGTCGGATCGCCTACGTTTCCAACAAGATGGACAACTTCGTTTCACTATCGAGATAGCGGAGGTTCATAATTTAACTATTCTAATGAACATGTTCAACAAACGTAAGACCATAAAAAGTCGAATTACTTAATTCTACGACAAAGGATGACTAAATTTCAAAATCCTCAGCGAACAATGACACTTTGAAAGCAAGAGCTTCTTTCGACATGAGCCGAGGATTCTGGATGAATGAACAAAGCTCCTAAAATATGGATTACTTAACTTCACGAGTGAAAGTAGCCGGGGTCCGTTTTCTAAGGGTTCGTCGGAACATCTGGAATAACTTTTGTTCTCAATAAGATAGATTATTTGATTATTGTAACAACCATAAGTAGATTTTGGATGCGAAGCATGACGAAAAGTCTAAAAAACTAGGATCTCTCGGCTTCTTCTTTGAGAATGTCAAAATCCGTCATCTTATTCATAAAATGTTTTAGAAGTATCCTAGCTACGCAGACAGAGGATTTCTGGATTTAATGATTTGGAAAATTCAACGTTCCAATCCCCTAGAGCACCGTGGCTCCCAAATAGCATATTCTTCTTTCTAGAGGAACGAATGCTCACTTCGGATGACCTGCATTTCCAACGAGATGGACAACTAGGTTTTACAATCGAGATAGTGGAGGCTCGTAATTTAACTATACTATTGAACATGTTCAAAAAACGTTAGACCATAAAAAGTCGAATTACTTGATTTTACGATTGAGGATAACAAAATTTCCAAATCTAGACGAAACAACGACACTTTGAACGCAAGAGCTTCTATCGACTAAAGCTGAGGATTCTGGATGAATAAACTAATCTCTTAAAATAAGGATTACATGACTTCACGATAGAAAGCTGCCAGGGTTCGTTCTCTAATGGTCCGTCGGAACATCTGGAATAACATTTGTCCTCAATATGATGGATTCATGGATTTTAGTATCAAGCATAACCAGATTTCGAAAGTGAAGCATGACGAAAACTCCAAAAACGAGGATCTCTCGGCTTCTTCTTTGAGAATGTCAAGATCCATCATCTTATTCATAAAAAAGTTTTAGAAGTATCCCAGCTACGCTGGCAGAGGATTACCTGATTTAACGATTTGGAAAATTCACCGTTCCAATCCCCTAGAGCACCGTGGCTCCCAAATAGCATATGCTTCTTTCTAGAGGAACTAATGCTCATGTCGAATGACGTACGTTTCCAACAAGATGGACAACTACGTTTTACTATCGAGATAGCGGAGGTTCGTAATTTAACTATTCTAATGAACATGTTCAAAAAACGTTAGACCATAAAAAGTCGAATTACTTGATTCTGCGATAGAGAAAGACTAAATTTCCAAATCCAAAGGAAACAACGACACTTTAAAAGCAAGTGCTTCTTTCGACTAAATCTGTGGATTCTGGATAAATAAAAAAATTTCCTAAAATAAGTATTACTTGACTTCAAGATCGAAAGTAGCTGGGGTCCGTTTTCTAAGTGTTCGTCGGAACATCTGGAATAACATTTATTTTCAATAAGATGAATTCTTTGATTTTAGTATCAAGCATAACCAGATTTCGAAAGCGAAGCATAAAGAAAACTCCAACAAACAAGGATCTCACGGCTTCTTCTTTGACAATGTCAAGATCCATCGTCTTATTCATAAAAAGTTTTAGAAGTATCTTAGCTACGCAGATAAAAGATTTCCTGATTTAACAATTTGGAAAATTCAACGTTCCAATCCCCCAGAGCACCGTGGCTCCCAAATAGCATATTCTTCTTTCTAGAGGATCGAATGCTCACGTCGGATGACCTACATTTCCAACAAGATGGATAATTAGGTTTTACTATCGAGATAGCGGAGGTTCGTAACTTAACTATTCTAATGAACATGTTCAAAAAACATTAGACCATAAAAATTCGAATTATTTGATTCTGCTATTAAGGATAACAAAATTCCCAATTCCACAGGAAACAACGACACTTTGAAAGAAAGAGCTTCTATCGACTAAAGCTGAGGATTCTGGATGAATAACCAAATCTCCTATAATAAGGATTACTTGACTTCACGATAGAAAGCAGTCGGGGTTCGTTTTCTAAGGGTTCGTCGGAACACCTGGAATAACATTTGTCCTCAATATGATGGATTATTGGATTTTAGTATCAAGCATAACCAGATTTCGAAAGCGAAGCATGACGAAAACTCCAACAATCTAAGATCTCTCGGCTTCTTCTCTGAGAATGTCAAGATCTATCATCTTATTCACAAAAAGTTTTAGAAGTATCCCAACTATGCAGATAAAGGATTACCTGATTTAACGATTTGCAAAATTCAATGTTCCAATCCTCTAGAGCACCGTGGCTCCCAAATAGGATATTCTAAAAAAACATTAGACCATAGAAAGTCGAATTACTTCATTCTCCGATTGAGGATAACAAAATATCTAAATCTACAGGAAACAACGACACTTTGAAAGCAAGATCTTCTATCGACTATAGTTGAGCATTCTAGATGAATAAACAAACCTCCTAAAATAAGGATTACTTGACTTCACGATAGAAAGCAGTCGGGGTCCGTTTTCTAAGGGTTGGTCGGAACATCTACATTAACATTTGTCCTCAATATGATGGATTCTTGGATTTTAGTATCAAGCATACCCAGATTTCGAAAGCGAAGCATGATGAAAACTCCAACAAACTAGGATCTTTCGGCTTCTTCTTTGAGAATGTCAAGATCCATCATCTTATTCATAAAATGTTTTAGAAGTATCCCAACTACGCAGACAGAGGATTACCCGATTTAACGATTTGGAAAATTCAACGTTCTAATCCCCTAGAACACTGCGGCTCCCAAAGAGCATATTCTTCTTTCTAGAGTGATGAATGCTTATGTCGGATCACCTACGTTTTCGACAAGGTGGACAACTTCGTTTTACTATCGAGATAACGGAGGTTCGTAATTTAACTATTCTAATGAACATGTTCAAAAAACGTAAGACCATAAAAAGTCGAATTACTTGATTCTGCGATGGAGGATGACTAAATTTCCAAATCCTCAGGAAACAGCGACACTTTGAAAGCAAGAGCTTCTTTCGACAAGAGCCGAGGATTTTGGATGACCTGCGTTTCCAACAAGATGGACAATTGGGTTTTACTATCGAAATAGCAGAGGTTCGTAATTTAACTATTCTAATGAACATGTTCAAAAAATGTTGGACCATAAAAAGTCGAATTACTTGATTCTGCGACTAAGGATGACTAAATTTCCAAATCCGATGAAACAACGACAGTTTGAAAGCAAGAGCTTCTTTCGACTAAAGTCGATGATTCTTAATGAAAAAACAAATCTCCTAAAATAAGGATTACTTGACTTCACGCTAGAAAGTAGCCAGGGACCGTTTTCTAAGGATTCATCGGAACATCTGGAATAACATTTGTTCTCAATCAAATAGATTCTTTGATTTTAGTAACAAGTATAATCAGATTTCGAAAGCGAAGCATGATGAAAACTCTAAAAAACTAGGATCTCTCAGCTTCTTCTTTGGGAATGTCAACATCCGTCATCATATTCATAAAAAGTTTTAGAAGTATCCTAGCTACGCAGACAAAGGATTACCTGATTTAATGATTTGGAAAATTCAACGTTCCAATCCCTCAGAGCACCACGGCTCCCAGTTAGCATATGCTTCTTTCTAGTGGAACGAATGCTCACGTTGGATGACCTGCGTTTCCAAAAGATGGATAACTAGGTTTTACTATCGAGATAGTGGAGGTTCGTTAATTTAACTATTCTGATGAACATTTTGAAAAAACGTTAAACCTTAAAAAGTCGAATTACTTGATTCTGCGACTGAAGATGACAAAATTTCCAAATCCGAAGGAAACAACGACACTTTGAAAGCAAGTGCTTCTTTCGACTAAAGTCGAGGATTCTGGACAAATAAACAAATCTCCTAAAATAAGGATTACTTGACTCCACGATAGAAAGTAGCCGGGGTCCATTTTCTAAGGGTTCGTCGAAACATCTGGAATAACATTTGTTCTCAATAAGTTGGATTCTTTGATTTTAGTATCAAGCATAACCAGATTTCGAAAACGAAGCATCACTAAAACTCCAACAAACTAAGATCTCCTGGCTTCTTCTTTGAGAATGTCAAGATCCATCATCTTATTCATAAAAAGTTTTAGAAGTATCCTAGCTACGCAGACAGAGGATTACCTAATTTAACGATTTAGGAAATTCAACGTTCCAATCCCTCAGAGCAGCACGGCTCCCAAATAGCATATGCTTCTTTCTAGAGGAACGAATGCTCACATCGAATGACCTGCGTTTCCAACAAGATGGACAACTAGGTTTTACTATCGAGATAGTGGAGGTTCGTAATTTAACTATTCTAACGAACATGTTCAAAAAACGTTAGACCATAAAAAGTCGAATTACTTGATTCTGCGACTGAGGATTACTAAATTTCCAAATACGAAGGATACAACGTCACTTTGAAAGCAAGAGCTTCTTTCGACTAAAGCCGAGGATTCTGGACAAATAAACAAATCTCCTAAAATAAGGATTACTTGACTTCACGATAGAAAGTAGCTGGGGTTCGTTTTCTAAGGGTTCGTCGGAACATCTGGAATAACATTTGTTCTCAATAAGATCGATTCTTTGAATTTAGTATCAAGCATAACTTGATTTCGAAAGCGAAGCATTACGAAAACTCCAACAAACTAGGATCTCTCGGCTTCTTCTTTAAGAATATCAAGATCCATCATCTTATTCACAGAAAGTTTTAGAAGTATCCTAGCTACGCAGACAGAAGATTACCTGATTTAACGATTTGGAAAATTCAACGTTCCAATCCTTCAGGGCACCGTGACTCCCAAATAGCATATGCTTCTTTTGAGAGGAACGAATGCTCACATCGAATGACCTGCGTTTCCAACAAGATGGACAACTAGGTTTTACTATCAAGATAGCGGAGGTTCGTAATTTAACTATTCTAATGAATATGTTCAGTAAACGTAAGACCATAAAAAGTCGAATTACTTGATTTTGCGACTGAAGATAACAAAATTTCCAAATCCACAAGAAACAACGACACTTTGAAAGCAAGAGCTTCTATCGACTAAAGCTGAGTATTCTGGATGAATAAACAAATCTCCTAAAATAAGGATTGCTTGACTTCACGATAGAAAGCAGCCGGGGTTTGTTTTCTAAGGGTTCGTCGAAACATCTGGAATAACATTTGTTCTCAATATGATGGATTCTTTGATTTCAGTATCAAGCAGAAGCAGATTTCGAAAGTGAAGTATAACGAAAACTCCAGAAAACAAGGATCTCTCGACTTCTTCTTTGATAATGTCAAGATTCATCGTCTTATTCATAAAAAGTTTTAGAAGTATCTTAGCTATGCTGATAAAGGATTACCTAATTTAACGATTTGGAAAATTCATCGTTTCAATCCCGAAGAGCACCACGGCTCCCAAAGAGCATATTCTTCTTTCTAGAGTAACAAATGCTCACGTCGGATCACCTACGTTTCCAACAAGATGGATAACTTCGTTTTACTATCGAAATAGCAGAGGTTCGTAATTTAACTATTCTAATGAACATGTTCAAAAAACGTTAGACCATAAAAAGTCGAATTACTTGATTCTGCAACTGAGGATGATTAAATTTCTAAATCCTCAGGAAATAGCGACACTTTGAAAGCAAGAGCTTCTTTCGACTAGAGCCGCGGATTCTGGATGAATAAACAAATCTCCTAAAATAAGGATTACTTGACTTCACGAATGAAAGTAGCCGGGGTCCATTTTCTAAGGGTTCGTTAGAACATCTAGAATAACATTTGTTCTCAATAAGATGGATTCTTTGATTTTGGTATCAAGCATAACCAGATTTCGAAAGCGAAGCATGACAAAAACTCCAAAAAACTAGGATCTCTCGGCTTCTTCTTTGTGAATGTCAAGATCCGTCATCTTATTCTCAAAAAGTTTTAGAAGTATCCTAACTACGCAGACAGAAGATTACCTAATTTAACGATTTGAAAAATTCAACGTTCCAATCCCCCAAAGCACCGCGGCTCCCAAATAGCATATGCTTCTATCTAGAGGAACGAATGCTCACGTCGGATGACCTGCGTTTCCAACAAGATGGACAACTAGGTTTTACTGTCGAGATAGCGGAGGTTCGTAATTTAACTATTCTAATGAACATGTTCAAAAAACGTTAGACTATAAAAAGTCGAATTACTTGATTCTGCGACTGAGGATGACTAAATTTCCACATCCGAAGGAAACAACGACACTTTGAAAGCAAGAGCTTCTTTCGACTAAAGCCGAGGATTTTGGATAAATAAACAAATCTCCTAAAATAAGGATTAATTGATTTCACGATTGAATGTAGCCGGTGTAAACCCTAGGAAAAACAGTAGTTGAATCTTAACTCGAGTCCGAGTGTTCTAGACTGTACAATAAATCGATAAAGCGAATGATAATAAAAGAAAATGAAGTTTAATAAATCAAATATAACACCGATAACAAAACCTTTGGAATTTATCAACACCCTAAATCGCCTACTAAAACCCTAAAACAAGTTTAGGCATCATTAATTGAAATTGAACCCAAAATTGCTCTAAACCTTAAAATCATAAACATAAACCTATAAAATAGTTAAATATTACACAATAGCAATAAAATTATAATGGAGTGTAATTTTCGACTAAATCGCCTGTTTGTACGAAATTGTAATGAAATTACCATAATAACTTGTAAAAATTATAATTGTAACGGGTACTAGTTAAATTGATAAAATTTCACAAAATTTTGAAAACTAATCTACGAGGAGATTCGTTATAATTTTTATGATTCGAAAAATTATACATATTTGTTAATAACTTTCATTTTCTTTCTATTCTATTTTCAATTTATCTCATTTCCTCTCTTCATTTCTACTTTATGTCTTCCCCCTGCACAAAACGTGAGAAACAAAGTTAGCAAATTGAAAGCCAAAAGAAGCTGCCACGTAATGTTATATTTGTTGTCTTATGTACATTAATAAAATGTTACTTAGCTTAAGATTGAAGCCAATATCACGTGAGCAAAGGAAATCAATATAAATATGGAAAAAGAAAAAAAAAATTGCACAAACACACACACACAATTTGCACACCGTGAGAGAAAAAAAAAGAAAGAAAAGAGAGAAAGAAGGAAGAAAAAGAAGAAGGAAAAAATAAAAACTACAAGGTAAGGAATTTATTTTAGAAAATATATATGTATATGATAGTATACATGTATAGAATTATAGTATTTTTATGATATTCTATAGTATTTGTGCATATAATACTAATAGTATATGTTTATGTATATGAATACCTAAATTTAATTATATGTATAAATATAAGATTAAGTATGTCTACATGTATGTACCGAGGTATATAGTATGTATTATGTATTTGTTTTTTTTTAATACCTCTAATTAGTAATTTACATAATTCTAGTATAAATATATATATATATGTACCGTAACTTCATATATATATGGGTATACATATATGATTATATATATACATGTGTGTAGTTGCATAGTATATAGTGGAGTATTCTTATAAGTATGTATATATATAATAGTATACGGTATATTATGTATGTAATATATATTATACATATTTTATGATAAATACTATATATTTTATGATAAATGATAAATACTATATAAGCATATATATACCGAACATATATATATGTATTTATAGGTATGTAGGCCGAATATATATATGTATGTATTTAGATGAATGTATGCCGAATATATATATTTATATATGTACAAGAGTATGTTTTAAATAAATACATATACATATATCATACGTGTAACATATATAGTGTATATGTATATATATGATATCGTAATTTATGATTTTACAATAACATAAACCAGAAATTATATATTATAAGTATTGGAATATATATATATATATATATATATGTATAATCGTGAGGTACATAAGAAAAAGAAGAAAGTGAGAAAAATAGGAAAATATACCCAAAATAATAAAAATAACAAATTATGATTTAAATAATTATTAAATTATAAATATGTTACGAAAAAGCGAAAATCAACATTTTATAATTTTTAAATTTAAATAATAATTTTTGTGATATTTTTTATATAACAATTTAAGTTACGAGTCACAACGTCCAAAACAGACCTCGTTACGAGAAAATAAGCTCGAAAACGATCAAATTAGACTATAAGTTCATAACAATCTGAGCTCAAACGAAAAAGTTATACACGATTCGATAAAAAGCTCGAATCAATGATTGCACGTAAGTCAATAATCGATTTAAGTAAATAGTACGATTTAGCATACTAGATTAGTTATTCCCAAACTTATTACTTTCCATATTTCCCTAATGTTAGGTAATCTTAAGATCGAGACCGACTTACTCTTGGACTAATATAATCCCTAACATTATTTATAACCAAGTGAATACTCCCGATGACTCTATACTTATTTTGTGCTTGTAGTTAGTGCACATGAATTAAAGATTAATAACTTGATGCATGGGGTTCGGGTTATGCATGTGACTGCTATTGATTGATTACTGTGCAAAATACTGTTAAACGTGATTATATAATTAGTTGTTGCATTACTTGGATGATTTGTTGATAATGTTTGACCACCTCATAAATTGACTTAATCATATTCAACCAAGCAAAAATTAAACAGATCATGCATAGATCACGAGCATTGCATATAATGTTCCGGCTGTCACCTTACGCGGTTGGTAATGAGGGGCCTTGGAGGGATGGATTCCCACATGATTTGATTAGTACAGTGCAGAAGCATTGGTACAACAAGACCCTACCCTTGGCTCACGGGTTTTATTGGCGCTGGAGACGCTAACCGTGGGTGGCTGGGGATCGTGTCTAGAGACCACCGCCGTAGGGTGTAAGCGTGGACTGCGTGAGCCCGTTCATCGCTAAACGTGGTTATTTGTATACTATTGACTAATGGAAGTAGAAACCTGTTCTATGAAATAGGGAATTCCTATATAATGATATAAGGGTAAAAACCCAGGTGCTAGAGCCCCGTTGTGATTGGTGCCGATGTATCTCCAACCCTTACTTTGGAGGGCATTAAATTTCGATGTTATATGTAGTATCGGTCAACTGCATATATATTATTTGGCATACTGCTTGTTCATGCATTCATATGTTTGTTAATAAACTGTTTGATAACTTGTTTGTTGGTATAGTACGAGCGTTAACTCACTAAACTCCTGTAGCTTACTCCCCAATAGTTTTCTTTTGCAGGTTACTAGATGATCGGGCATGGGTTAAGAACTGAGGGTTGAGTGTCAACGTCAAGATGCATAGAAATTAGACTTTGAGGACAGACTATATGGTTGATTGGAAATCTTGTATACTCTATTTAAATTCTGTGAATTTAATAAGTTTGAGTTTTAGAACTTTACTACCCAATCTTATTATTTGGTAGGGAATACCGATTCTCAGCAGTTTTGTTGGACTGTGGCTTATCGGATATCTATAGTCACATATATGTAGTCGTAAGCTAATTAAATAAATAAATAAAAACCTTAGTGACAATTTATTTAAAATTATGCAATCTCTGACTTGCAAGATGATTTTCAAATCATGGGTGCACATATGATGTAAAAATTTTAGGCAATCCTACTAGGCCCCCGTTAGGGTCAAGACAGCCGGGGTCTGTTTTCTAAGGGTTCGTCGGAACATCCGGAATAACATTTGTTCTCAATAAGATGGATTCTTTGATTTTAGTATCAAGCATAACCAGATTTAGAAAGCGAAGCATAACGAAAACTCCAAAAAACTAGGATCTCTCCACTTCTTCTTTAAGAATGTCAAGAACCGTCATCTTATTCATAAAAAGTTTTAGAAGTATCCTAGCTATGCAGACAAAGGATTACCTGATTTAATGACTTGGAAAATTCAACGTTCCAATCCCCTAGAGCACCGTGGCTCCCAAATAGCATACGCTTCTTTCTACAGGAACGAATGCTCACGTCCGATGACCTAAGTTTCCAACAAGATGGACAACTAGGTTTTACTATCATGATAACGGAGGTTCTTAATTTAACTATTCTAATGAACATGTTCAAAAAACGTTAGACCATAAAAAGTCAAATTACTTGATTCTGCGACTAAGAATGACTAAATTTCTAAATCTGAAGGAAACAATGACACATTGAAAGCAAGGGCTTCTTTCGACTAAAGCCGAGGATTCTGGATAAATAAACAAATCTCCTAAAATAAGGATTACTTGACTTCACGATCGAAAGTAGCCGGGGTCCGTTTTCTAAGGATTCCTTGGAACAACTGGAATAACATTTGTTCTCAATAAGATGGATTCTTTGAATTTAATATCAAGCACAACCAGATTTCGAAAGCGAAGCATAACGAAAACTCCAACAAACAAGGATCTCTCGGCTTCTTCTTTGAGAATGTCAAGATTCATCATCTCATTCAAAAAAAGTTTTAGAAGTATCCTAGTTATGCAGACAAAGGATTACCTGATTTAATGATTTGGAAAAATCAATGTTCCAATCCCCTAGAGCACCGTGGCTCCCAAATAGCATATGCTTCTTTCTAGAGGAACGAATACTTACGTCGGATGACCTGAGTTTCCAACAAAATGGACAACTAGGTTTTACTATTGAGATAGCGGAGGTTCATAATTTAACTATTCTAATGAACATGTTCAAAAAGCGTTAGACCATAAAAAGTCAAATTACTTAATTCTGCGACTGAGGATTACTAAATTTCTAAATCCGTAGGAAACAACGACACTTTGAAAGGAAGAGCTTGTTTCGAGTAAAGTCGAGGAGTCTGGATAAATAAACAAATCTCCTAAAATAAGGATTACTTGACTTCACGATCGAAAGTAGCCGGGGTCCGTTTTGTAAGGGTTCGTCGGAACATCTGCGATAACATTTGTTCTCAATAAGATGGATTCTTTGAATTTAGTATCAAGCATAACCAGATTTCAAAAGCGAAGCATAACGAAAACTCCAAGAAACAACGATCTCTCGGCTTCTTCTTTGAGAATGTCAAAATCCGTCATCTTATTCATAAAATGTTATAGAAGTATCCCAGTTATGTAGACAAAGGATTACTTGATTTAATGACTTGGAAAATTCAACGTTCCATTCCCCTAGAGCACCGTGGCTCCCAAATAGCATACGCTTCTTTCTACAGGAACGAATGCTCACGTCCGATGACCTACGTTTCCAACAAGATGGACAACTAGGTTTTACTATCATGATAACGGAGGTTCGTAATTTAACTATTCTAATGAACATGTTTTAAAAAACGTTAGACCATAAAAAGTCGAATTACTTGATTCTGCGACTAAGAATGACTAAATTTCTAAATCTGAAGGAAACAACGACACATTGAAAGCAAGGGCTTCTTTCGACTAAAGCCGAGGATTCTGGATGAATAAACAAATCTCCTAAAATAAGGATTACTTGACTTCACGATCGAAAGTCGCCGGGGTCCGTTTTCTAAGGGTTCGTTGGAACAATTGGAATAACATTTGTTCTCAATAAGATGGATTCTTTGAATTTAGTATCAAGCATAACCAGATTTCGAAAGCGAAGCATAACGAAAACTCCAACAAACAAGGATCTCTCGGCTTCCTCTTTGAGAATGTCAAGATCCATCATCCCATTCATAAAAAGTTTTAGAAGTATCCTAGTTATGCAGACAACGGATTACCTGATTTAATGATTTGGAAAAATCAACGTTCCAATCCCCTAGAGCATCGTGGCTCCCAAATAGCAAATGCTTCTTTCTAGAGGAACGAATACTTACGTTGGATGACTTGCGTTTCCAACAAGATGGACAACTAAGTTTTACTATTGAGATAGCGGAGGTTCATAATTTAACTATTCCAATGAACATGTTCAAAAAGCGTTAGACCATAAAAAGTCAAATTACTTGATTCTGCGACGAAGGATGACTAAATTTCTAAATCCGTAGGAAACAACGACACTTTGAAAGCAAGAGATTCTTTCGACTAAAGCCGAGGATTCTGGATGAAAGTAGCTAGGTTCCGTTATCTAAGGGTTCATTGGAACATCTGGAATAACATTTGTTCTCAATAAGATAGATTCATTGATTTTAGTGTCAAGCATAACCAGATTTCGAAAGCAAAGCATCACGAAAACTCTAAAAAACTAGGATCTCTCGGCTTCTTCATTGAGAATGTTAAGATCCGTCATCTTATCATAAAAAGTTTTAAAAGTATCCTAACTACATAGTCATCTTATTCATAAAAGGTATTAGAAGTATCCTAGCTACGCATACAGAGAATTACCTTATTTAACGATTTGGAAAATTTAACCTTCTAATCCCCCAAAGCACCGCGGCTCCCAAATAGCATATGCTTCTTTCTAGAGGAATAAATGCTCACGACGGATGACCTGCTTTTCCAACAAGATGGACAACTAAGTTTTACTAACGAGATAGTGGAGGTTCGTAATTTAACTATTCTAATGAACATGTTCAAAAAACATTAGAACATAAAAAGTCGAATTAGTGGATTCTGCGACTGAGGATAAGAAAATTTCCAAATACACAGGAAACAGCGACACTTTGAAAGCAAGAGCTTCTTTCAATTAAAGCCGAGGATTCTGAAAAAACAAATCTCCTAAAATAAGGATTACTTGACTTCACAATAGAGAGTAGCCGGGGTCCGTTTTCTAAGGTTTTGTCGGAACTTCTTGAATAACATTTGTTCCCAATAAGATAGATTCTTTGATTTTAGTATCAAGCATAACCAGATTTTGAAAGCGAAGCATGACGAAAACTCCAAAAAACTAGGATCTCTCGACTTCTTCATTGAGAATGTAAAGATCCGTCATCTTATTCATAAAAAGTATTAGAAGTATCCTAGCTACGCATACAGAGAATTATCTGATTTAATGATTTGGAAAATTCAACGTTCCAATCACCTAAAGCACCACGGCTCCCAAATAACTTATAATTTTTTCTAGAGGAACGAATGCTCATGTCGGATGACCTACGTTTCTAATAAGATGGACAACTAAGTTTGACTATCAAGATAGCGCAGGTTCGTAATTTAACCATTCTAATGAACATGTTGAAAAAACGTTAGACCATAAAAAGTCGAATTACATGATTCTGCGACTAAGGATGACTAAATTTCCAAATCCGAAGGAAACAATGACACTTTGAAAGCAAGAGCTTCTTTCGACTAAAGTCGAGGATTCTGGATGAGGAAACAAATCTCCTAAAATAAGGATTACAAGACTTCACGATCGAAAGTAGACGAGGTCCATTATCTAAGGGTTTATCGGAACATCTGGAATAACATTTGTTCTCAATAAGATAGATTCTTTGATTATAGTATCAAGCATAACCAGATTTCGAAAGCGAAGCATAACGAAAACTCCCAAAAACTAAGATCTCTCGGCTTCTTCTTTAAGCATGTCAAGATCCGTCATCTTATTCATAAAAAGTTTTAGTAGTATCTTAGCTTTACAGATAGAGGATTATCTGATTTAACGATTTGGAAAATTCAACGTTCCAATCCCCCAGAGCACTGCAGCTCCCAAATAACATATGCTTCTTTCTAAAGGAACGAATGCTCACATCGGATGACCTGCGTTTCCAACAAGATGGACAACTGGGTTCTACTATCGAGATTGCGGAGGTTCGTAATTTAACTATTCTAATGAACATGTTCAAAAAACGTTAGATCATAAAAAGTCGAATTACTTGATTCTGTGACTGAGGATAACAAAATTTCCAAATCCACAGGAAACAGCGACACTTTGAAAGCAAGAGCTTCTTTCAACCAAAGCTGAGGATTCTAGATGAATAAACAAATCTCCTAGAATAAGGATTACATGACTTCATGCTAGAAAGTAGTCGAAGATCGTTTTTTGAGGGTTCGTCGGAACATTTGGAATAACATTTGTTCTCAATGAGATAGATTCTTTGATTTTAGTATGAGGCATTACCAGATTTCGAAAGCGAAGCATGACGAAAATTCCTAAAAACTAGGATCTCTCGGCTTCTTCTTTGAGCATATCAAGATCCGTCATCTTATTCATAAAAAGTTTTAGTAGTATCTTAGCTTTACAGACAGAGGATTACCTGATTTAAGGATTTGGAAAATTCAAGGTTCCAATCCCCTGAAGCACCGCGGCTCCCAAATAGCATATGCTTCTTTCTAGAGGAGTGAATGCTCACGACGGATGACCTGCGTTTCCAATAAGATGGACAACTAGGTTTTACAATCGAGATAGCAGAGGTTCGTAATTTAAGTATTCTAATGAACATGTTCAACAAACGTTAGAGCATAAAAAGTCGAATTACTTGATTCTGCGACTAAGGATAACAAAATCTCCAAATCCACAGGAAACAGCGACACTTTGAAAGCAATAGCTTCTTTCGACTAAAGCCGAGGATTCTAGATGAATAAACAAATCTCCTAAAATAAGTCTTACTTGACTTTACGCTATAAAGTAGCTGGGGTCCGTTATCTAAGGGTTTGTCGGAACATTTGGAATAACATTTGTTCTCAATAAGATAGATTCTTTGATTCTAGTATCTAGCATAACTAGATTTCGAAAGCGAAGCATAACGAAAACTCCAAAAAACTATGATCTCTCGGTTGCTTCTTTGAGCATGTCAAGATCTGTCATCCTATTCATAAAAAGTTTTAGAAGTATCCTAGCTATGCAGACAGAGGATTACCTGATTTAAGAATTTGGAAAATTCAACGTTCCAATCCCCTGGAGCACCGCGGCTCCCAAATAGCATATGCTTCTTTCTAGAGGAATGAATGCTCACGTTGGATGACCTGCATTTCCAACAAGATGGACAACTAGATTTTACTATTGAGATAACGGAGGTTCGTAATTTAACTATTCTAATGAACATGTTCAGAAAACGTTATACCATAAAAAGTCGAATTACTTGATTCTGTGACTAAGGATGACTAAATTTCTAAATCCGAAGAAACAACGACACTTTGAAAGCAAGAGCTTCTTTCGACTAAAGTCGAGGATTTTAAATAAAAAAAACAAATCTCCTAAAATAAGGATTACTTGACTTCACGCTAGAAAGTAGCCAGGGACCGTTTTCTAAGGATTCATCGGAACATCTGGAATAACATTTGTTCTCAATCAAATAGATTCTTTGATTTTAGTATCAAGTATAATCAGATTTTGAAAGCGAAGCATGATGAAAACTCCAAAAAACTAGGATCTCTCGTCTTCTCCGTTGAGCATGTTAAGATCCGTCATCTTATTCATAAAATGTTTTAGAAGTATCCTAGCTACGCAGACAGAGGATTACCTGATTTAACGATTTGGAAAATTTAACGTTCCAATCCCCCAAAGCATCGCGACTCCTAAATAGCATATGCTTCTTTCTAGAGGAACGAACGCTCAGACGGATGACCTGCGTTTCCAATAAGATGGACAACTAGGTTTTACTATCGAGATAGCGGAGGTTCATAATTTAACTATTCTAATGAACATGTTGAAAAAACATTAGAACATAAAAAGTCGAATTACATGATTCTGTGACAGAGGATGACTAAATTTCCAAATCCTCATGAAACAACGACACATTGAAAGCAAGAGCTTCTTTCGACTAAAGCCGAGGATTATGGATAAATAAACAAATCTCCAAAAATAAGGATTACTTGACTTCCGCTAGAAAGTAGCCGGGGACCGTTTTCTAAGGGTTCATCGGAAGATCTGGAATAACATTTGTTCTCAATGAGATAGATTCTTTGATTTTAGTATGAAGCATGACCAGATTTCGAAAGCGAAGCATGACGAAAACTCCAAAAAACTAGGATCTCTCGGCTTCTTCTTTGAGCATGTCAAGATCCGTCATCTTATTCATAAAAAGTTTTAGAAGTATCCTAGCTACGCAGACAGAGGACTACCTGATTTAAGGATTTGGAAAATTCAACGTTCCAATCTCCCAAAGCACCGCGGCTCCCAAATAGCATATACTTTTTTCTGAAGGAACGAATGCCCACGACGGATGACCTACGTTTCCAACAAGATGGACAACTAGGTTTTACTATCGAGATTGTAGAGGATCGTAATTTAACTATTCTAATAAACATGTTCATAAAACGTTAGACCATAAAAAGTCGAATTACTTGATTTTGCGACTGAGGATATCAAATTTTCCAAATCCACAGGAAACAACGACACTTTGAAAGCAAGAGCTTCTATTGACTAAGTTGAGGATTCTGGATGAATAAACAAATCTACTAAAATAAGGATTACTTGACTTCACAATATAAAGCAGCCGGGGTTCGTTTTCTAAGGGTTCGTCGGATCATTTGGAATATCATTTGTTCTCAATATGATGGATTTTTTGATTTTAGTATCAAGCATAACCAGATTTCGAAAGCGAAGCATAACGAAAACTCCAAAAAACAAGTATCTCTCGGCTTCTTCTTTGATAATGTCAAGATTCGTCGTCTTATTCATAAAAAGTTTTAGAAGTATCCTAGCTACGCCGACAAAGGATTACCTAATTTAACGATTTGGAAAATTCTTCGTTCCAATCCCGAAGAGTACCGCGGCTCCCAAAAAGCATATTCTTCTTTCTTGAGTAATGAATGCTCTCGTCGGATCGCCTACATTTCCGACAAGATGGATAACATCGTTTTACTATCGAGATACCAGAGGTTCGTAATTTAACTATTCAAATGCACATGTTCAAAAAACGTAAGACCATAAAAAGTCGAATTACTTGATTCTATGACAAAGGAAGACTAAATTTCCAAATCCTCAGGAAACAACGACACTTTGAAAGCAAGAGCTGCTTTTGACTAGAGTCGAGGATTCTTGATGAATGAACATACATTCTAAAATAAGGATTACTTGACTTCACAAATGAAAGTAGCCAGGGTCCCTATTCTAAGGGTTCGTCGGAACATCTGGAATAACATTTGTTCTCAATAAGATAGATTCATTGATTTTAGTATCAAGCATAACCAGATTTCGAAAGCGAAGCATGACGAAAACTCCAAAAAACTAGGATCTCTCAGCTTCTTCTTTGATAATGTCAAGATTCGTTGTCTTATTCATAAAAAGTTTTAGAAATATCCTAGCTACGCCGACAAAGGATTACCGAATTTAACGATTTGGAAAATTCATCGTTCCAATCCTGAAGAGCACCGCGGCTCCCAAATAGCATATTCTTCTTTCTAGAGTAACAAATGCTCACGACGGATCACCTACGTTTCCAACAAGATGGATAACATCGTTTTACTATCGAAATAGCGGAGGTTCGTAATTTAACTATTCTAATGAACATGGTCAAAAAACGTAAGACCATAAAAAGTCGAATTACTTGATTCTGCGAATGAGGATGACTAAATTTCCAAATCTTCAGGAAACAGTGACACTTTGAAAGCAAGAGCTTCTTTCGACGAGAACCGAGGATTCTAGATGAATAAACAAATCTCCTAAAATAAGGATTACTTGACTTTACAAATGAAAGTAGCCGGGGTCCCTTTTCTAAGGATTCGTCAAAACATCTGGAATAACATTTATTCTCAATAAGATAGATTCTTTGATTTTAATATCAAGCATAACCAGATTTCAAAAGCGAAGCATGACGAAAACTCCAAAAAACTAGGATCTCTCAGCTTCTTCTTTGAGAATGTCAAGATCCGTCATCTTATTCATAAAAGGTTTTAGATGTGTCGTAGCTACGTAGACAGAGGATTACCTGATTTAATGACTTGGAAAATTCAACGTTCCAATCCCTCAGAGCACCGCGGCTCCCAAATAGCATATGCTTCTTTCCAGAGGAATGAATGCTCATGCGGATGACCTGCGTTTCCAACAAGATGGACAACTAGGTTTTATTATTGAGATAGCGGAGATTCTTAATTTAACTATTCTAATGAACATGTTCAAAAAACGTTAGACCATAAAAAGTCAAATTACTTGATTCTGCGATTAAGAATGACTAAAATTCCAAATCTGAAGGAAACAACGACACATTGTAAAATAAGGATTACTTGACTTCACGATCGAAAGTTGTTGGCATCCGTTTTCAAAGTTTTCATCGGAACATCTGGAATAACATTTGTTCTCAATAAGATGGATTCTTTAATTTTAGTATCAAGCATAACCAAATTTCGAAAGCGAAGCGTAATGAAAACTCCAAAAAACTAGGATCTCTCGGCTTCTTCATTGAGAATGTCAAGATCCGTCATCTTATCATAAAAATTTTTAGAAGTATCCTAACTACACAGGCAAAGGATTACTTGATTTAACGATTTGGAAAATTTAACCTTCCGATCCCCTAGAGCACCACGGCTCCCAACAAGATGACCTGCATTTCCAACAAGATGGACAACTAGGTTTTACTATCAAGATAGCGGAGGTTCGTAATTTAACTATTCTAATGAACATGTTCAGAAAACGTTCTACTATAAAAAGTCGAATTACTTGATTTTGCGACTAAGGATGACTAAATTTCCAAATCCGAAGAAACAACGACACTTTGAAAGCAAGAGCTTCTTCGACTAAAGCCGAGGATTCTGAATGAAAAAACAAATCTCCTAAAATAAGGATTACTTGACTCACGTTAGAAAGTAGCCGGGGACCGTTTTCTAAGGGTACGTCGGAACATCTGGAATAGCATTTGTTCTCAATGAGATAGATTCTTTGATTTTAGTATCAAGCATAATCAGATTTCGAAAGCGAAGCATGACGAAAACTTCAAAAAACAAGGATCTCTCGGCTTCTTCTTTGAGCATGTCAAGATCCGTCTTCTTATTCATAAAAAGTTTTAGAAGTATCCTAGCTACGCAGACCGAGGATTACCTGATTTAACAATTTGGAGAATTCAACGTTCCAATCCCCCAGAGCACCGCGACTCCCAATTAGTATATGCTTCTTTCTAGAGGAACGAATGCTCACGACGGATGACCTGCGTTTCCAACAAGATGGACAACAAGGTTTTACTATGGAGACAGCGGAGGTTCGTAATTTAACTATTCTAATGAACATGTTGAAAAAACGTTAGAACATAAAAAGTCAAATTACTTGATTCTACGACTGAGGATAACAAAATTTCCAAATCTATAGGAAACAGCGACACTTTGAAAGCAAGGGCACTTTCGACTAAAGTCAAGGATTCTGGATGAATAAACAAATCTCCGAAAATAAGGATTACTTGACTTCACGCTAGAAAGTAGCCGGGGACCATTTTCTAAGGGTTCATCGGAACATGTGGAATAACATTTGTTCTTAATGAGATAGATTCTTTGATTTTAGTATGAAGCATAACCAGATTTCGAAAGCAAAGCATAACAAAAACTTCAAAAAACTAGGTTCTTTCGGCTTCTTCTTTAAGAATGTGAAGATCCGTCATCTTATTCATAAAAATTTTTAGAAGTATTCTAGCTACGCAGATAAAGGATTACATGATTTAACGATATGGAAAATTCACCGTTCCAATCCCCTAGAGCATCGTGGCTCCCAATTAGCATATGCTTCTTTCTAGAGGAACGAATGCTCACGATGGATGACATGCATTTCCAATAAGATGGACAATTAGGTTTTACTATCGAGATAGCGGAGGTTTGTAATTTAACTGTTCTAATGAACATGTTCAAAAAACGTTAGACCATTAAAAGTTGAATTACTTGATTCTGCAACTGAGGATATCAAAATTTCCAAATGCACAGGAAACAACGACACATTAAAAGCAAGAGTTTCTATCGACTAAAGCTGAGGATTCTGGATGAATAAAAAAATCTCCTAAAAAAAGGATTACTTGACTTCATGATAGAAAGCAGCCGGGGTTCGTTTTCCAAGGGTTCGTTGAAACATCTGGAATATCATTTGTTCTCAATATGATGGATTCTTTGATTTTAGTATCAAGCATAACCAGATTTCAAAAGCGAAGCATAACGAAAACTCCAAAAAACAAGTATCTCTCGGCTTCTTCTTTATTAATGTCAAGATTCGTCGTCTTATTCATAAAAAGTTTTAGAAGTATCCTAACTACGCCGACAAAGGATTACCTAATTTAACAATTTGGAAAATTCATCGTTCCAATCCCGAAGAGCACTGCGGCTCCTAAATAGCATATTCTTCTTTCTAGAGTAACGAATGCTCACATCGGATCACCTACGTTTCCAACAAGATGGACAACATCATTTTACTATCGAGATAGCGGAGGTTCGTAATTTAGCTATTCTAATGAACATGTTCAAAAAACGTAAGACCATAAAAAGTCGAATTACTTGATTCTGCGACAGAGGATGACTAAATTTCCAAATCCTCAGGAAACAACGAAACTTTGAAAGCAAGAGCTACTTTCGACTAGAGCAGAGGATTCTAGATGAATGAACAAACTTTCTAAAATAAGGATTACTTGACTTCACAAATGAAAGTAGCCAGGGTCCCTATTCTAAGGGTTCATTGGTACATCTGGAATAACATTTGTTCTTAATAAGATAGATTTTTTTATTTTAGTATCAAGCATAACCAGATTTCAAAAGCGAAGCATAACGAAAACTCCAAAAAACTAGGATCTCTCGACTTCTTCTTTGATAATGTCAAGATTCGTCATCTTATTCATAAAAAGTTTTAGAAATATCGTAGCTACGCCGACAAAGGATTACCTAATTTAACGATTTGGAAAATTCATCGTTCCAATCTCGAAGAGCACCGCGGCTCCCAAATAGCATATTCTTCTTTCTAGAGTAACGAATGCTCACGTCGGATCACCTACGTTTCCAACAAGATGGACAACATCGTTTTACTATCGAGATAGCGGAGGTTCGTAATTTAACTATTCTAATGAACATGGTTAAAAAACGTAAGACCAAAAAAAGTCGAATTTCTTCATTCTGCGACTAAGGATGACTAAATTTCCAAATCCTCAGGAAACAGTGACACTTTGAAAGCAAGAGTTTCTCTTGACTAGAGCCGAGGATTCTGGATGAATAAACAAATCTTCTAAAATAAGGATTACTTGACTTCACAAATGAAAGTAGCTGGCGTCCCTTTTCTAAGGGTTCGTCGGACCATCTGGAATAATATTTGTTCTCAATAAGATAGATTCTTTAATTTTAGTATCAAGCATAACCAGATTTCGAAAGCGAAGCATGACAGAAACTCCAAAAAACAAGGATCTTTCGGCTTCTTCTTTGAGAATGTCAAGATCAGTCATCTTATTCATAAAAAGTTTTAGATGTATCCTAGCTACGTAGACAGAGGATTACCTGATTTAATGACTTGGAAAATTCAACGTTCCAATCCCTCAGAGCACCGCGGCTCCCAAATAGCATATGCTTCTTTCTAGAGGAACGAATGCTCACGTCGGATTACCCGTGTTTCCAACGAGATGGCAACTACGTTTTACTATCGAGATAGCGGAGGTTCATAAATTAACTATTCTAATGAACATGTTCAAAAAATGTTAGACCATAAAAAGTTGAATTACTTGATTCTGCGACTGAGGATGACTAAATTTCCAAATCCAAAGAAAACAATGACACTTTGAAAGGAAGAGCTTGTTTCGTCTAAAGCCGAAGATTCTGGATAAATAAACAAATCTCCTAAAATAAGGATTACTTGACATTACGATCAAAAGTAGCCGGGGACTGTTTTCTAAGAGTTCGTCAGAACATCTGGAATAACATTTGTTCTTAATAACATGGATTCTCTGATTTTAGTATCAAGCATAACTAGATTTCGAAAGCGAAGCATAACGAAAACTCCAGGAATCAAGGATCTCTTGGCTTCTTCTTTGAGAATGTCAAGATTCATCACCTTATCATAAAAAGTTTTAGAAGTATCCTAACTACGTAGACAAAGGATTACCTGATTTAACGATTTGGAAAATTTAACATTCCAATCCCCCAGTGCACTGTAGATCCCAAATAGCATATGCGTCTTTCTAGAGGAACGAATGCTCACGTCGGATGACCTACATTTACAACAAGATAAACAACTAGGTTTTACTATCGAGATAGCAAAGGTTCGTAATTTAAGTATTCTAATGAACATGTTCAAAAAACGTTAGCCCATAAAAAGTCGAATTACTTGATTCTACGACTGAGGATGACTAAATTTCCAAATCCTCAGGAAACAACGACACTTTCAAAGGAAGAGCTTCTTTCAACTAAAGCCGAGGATTCTGGATAAATAAACAAATCTCCTAAAATAAGGATTACTTGGCTTTACGATCGAAAGTTGCCGGGGTCCGTTTTCAAAGTTTTCATCGGAACATCTGGAATAACTTTTGTTCTCAATAAGATGGATTCTTTGATTTTAGTATCAAGCATAATCAGATTTCGAAAGCGAAGCATAATGAAAACTCCAACAAATAAGGATCTCTCGGCTTCTTCTTTGAGAATGTCAAGATCTGTCATCTTATTTATAGAAAGTTTTAGATGTATCCTAGTTTTGTAGACAAAGGATTACTTTATTTAATGATTTGGAAAATTCAACGTTCCAATCCCCCAAAGCACCGTGACTTCCAAATAGCATATGCTTCCTTCTAGAGGAACGAATGCCCACGTCAGATGACCTACGTTTCCAACAAGATGGACAACTAGGTTTTACTATCGAGATAGCGAAGGTACATAATTTGACTATTCTAATGAACATGTTCAAAAAATGTTAGACCATAAAAAGTCAAATTACTTGATTCTGCGAATGAGGATGACTAAATTTCCAAATCCGAAGGAAACAATGACACTTTGAAAGCAAGAGCTTCTTTCGACTAAAGCCAATGATCCTGGATAAGTAAACAAATCTTCTAAAATAAGGATTACTTGACTTCACGAATGAAAGTAGCCGGGGTCCATTTTCTAGGGGTTCGTCGGAACATTTGGAATAACATTTGTTCTCAATAAGATAGATTCTTTGATTTTAGTATCAAGCATAACCAGATTTCAAAAGCGAAGCATCACGAAAACTCCAAAAAACTAGGATCTCTCGGCTTCTTCTTTGAGAATGTCAAGATCCGTCATCTTATTCATAAAAAGTTTTAGAAGTATCCTAGCTATGCAGACAGAGGATTAACTGATTTAACGATTTGGAAAATTCAACGTTCCAATCCCCTAGAGCACCGCGGCTCCCAAATAGCATATACTTCTTTCTAGAAGAACGAATGCTCACGTCGGATGACCTCATTTCCAACAAGATGGACAACTAGGTTTTACTATCGAGATTGTGGAGGATCGTAATTTAACTATTCTAATGAACATGTTCAAAAAATGTTAGACCACAAAAAGTCGAATTACTTGATTCTGCGACTGAGGATATCAAAATTTCTAAATCCACAGGAAACAACGACACTTTGAAAGCAAGAGCTTCTATCGACTAAAGCTGAGGATTCTGGATGAATAAACAAATCTCCTAAAATAAGGATTACTTGACTTCACGATAGAAAGTAGCCAGGGTCCGTTTTCTAAGGGTTCGTCAGAACATCTGGAATAACATTTGTTCTCAATATGATGGATTCTTTGATTTCAGTATTAAGCATAACTAGATTTCAAAAGCAAAGCATAACGAAAACTCCAAAAAACAAGTATCTCTCGGCTTCTTCTTTGATAATGTCAAGATTCGTTGTCTTATTCATAAAAAGTTTTAGAAGTATCCTAGCTACGTCGACAAAGGATTACCTAATTTAACGATTTGGAAAATTCATCGTTCCAATCCCGAAGAGCACCACGGCTCCCAAATAGCATATTCTTCTTTCTAGAGTAACGAATGCTCACATCGGATCACCTACGTTTCCAACAAGATGGACAACATCATTTTACTATCGAGATAGCGGAGGTTCGTAATTTAACTATTCTAATGAACATGTTCAAAAAACGTAAGACTATAAAAAGTCGAATTACTTGATTCTGCGACAGAAGATGACTAAATTTCCAAATCCTCAGGAAACAGCAACACTTTGAAAGCAAGAGCTGCTTTCGACTAGAGCCGAGGATTCTGGATGAATGAACAAACATTCTAAAATAAGGATTACTTGACTTCACGAATGAAGGTATCCAGGGTTCATTTTTTAGGGGTTCGTCGGAACATTTAGAATGACATTTGTTCTCAATAAGATAGATTCTTTGATTTTAGTATCAAGCGTAACCAGATTTCGAAAGTAAAGCACGACGAAAATTGCAAAAAACTAGGATCTCTCGGCTTCTTCTATGAGAATGTTAAGATCCATCATCATATTCATAAAAAGTTTTAGAAGTATCCTAGCTACGCAGATAGAGAATTACCTGATTTAACTATTTGGAAAATTCAACGTTCTAATCCCCTAGAGCACTGCGGCTCCCAAATATCTTATGCTTCTTTCTAGAGGAACGAATGCTCACGTCAGATAACCGGCGTTTCCAACAAGATGGGCAACTAGGTATTACTATCGGGATAGTGGAGGTTCGTAATTTAACTGTTCTAATGAACATGTTCAAAAAGCGTTAGACCATAAAAAGTTGAATTACTTGATTCTGCGACTGAGGATGACTAAATTTCTAAATTCGAAGGAAACAACAACACTTTGAAAGGAAGAGCTTGTTTCGACTAAAGCCGAGGATTCTGGATAAATAAACAAATCTCCTAAAATAAGGATTACTTGAGTTCACGATCGAAAGTAGCCGGGGTCCATTTTGTAAGGGTTCGTCAAAACATCTTCAATAACATTTGTTCTCAATATGATAGATTCTTTGATTTTAGTATCAAGCATAACCAGATTTCGAAAGCGAAGCATAACTAAAACTCCAAGAAACAAGGATCTCTCGGCTTTTTCTTTGAGAATGTCAAGATCCGTCATCTTATTCATAAAATGTTATAGATGTAGACCCCTAAAATTATCAACCTAGCTTTTGTAATAGACTCAACTATATTAGACAATTTAGGAGTTAACAAGGCTAATGAACGTGAAAACCCTGGAAGAATTACTCAATCGCGTAAGAAACTTTTCTACCCTAAATGTTTCTAAATGCTAAAGATTTTATTCAAAGGTGATTGAAACCCTAAAAATGATTATCTTAAAGACATATGTGCACTAATCCAACATGATATACCCTAAGACCCTAATTGATAATATCATGTTTATATTTTGCCAAATCATTAGTAAAAGGTTAGAAATGACCTTCATTCATGCTTATATGATTCGAATCCTCAAATAATCCACTAGAAACTAAGATAATGAGTCATAGATTATATTTATCCCTTAAGTATGTGATTAAGATAGTCTCACTTAGAGTTAGGGTTATAGTTGAAAATTAGGTTACATATAGTGAACTTTAATACTCAAATTTGTACTTTTTGCAATTGTTATCCAAAGTAGTTTATCAAATGAGATATATAAGCTATAAAGACCTAAAGTAAGACCTCATCAACTATGTTTACTAATCAATTCATCAAATACCTCATTTCCCCTGATTTCCTTCATTTTTCCCTTAATTTCCCTTAATCACTACATTATGTACACAAATTTACATATGCTTAAGGAGAGTTGATCAAGTCAACACATGTTGACCAAAGTCAAAGGGTTGACCAAGTCAACACTTTGAAAAGTCAACAAAATACACCAAAGAGATAAAGAAAATATCTCTTCCTTAATGATGGCTTTTCTTTTCTTTTCTTTTGATTTTTCTTTTTCCCTTCCCCTTAATTATTGCCGTCTACATCTCCCCCTTCTAGACCCCACCACTTGTTGTCTTCCATTATGAAAATCAAACAAAAGAATCAAAACAAAAATTGCCCTCCATTGCCATGAGCTTTTCCTTCCCCTTTCACTTTCATTTCTTCACTTTTGTCTCCTTAAATCCAACACAACTAAAGGTATGTACTTAACTTACTTTATGTTGGTTTATATTATTCATTAGTTAGTTAATTAGGTAGATTAGATAAGTAGTTATATGTTTAGTGTTGTCTTAAAGAAGATGGAACAAAGTTTCCATCTTTAAGTGTAGAAAGTGAAGAATCATGAAGGAGAAGGAAGAAATACATGTGTATGTACTCTTAGGTATGTGTACATAAAGAAATACCAAAGGAATACTTGTATGAGAACCTTTGTACATAAGTATTTATCATGTACATAACTTGAATTAAGACCATATCTAACTATATACTATACTAAATAGATACATAGAAATACAAAAGGATGAAATTGGGAGGATTTTCTTAAGAGAAAATTAGGCATACGAATTTTTGTATAAAATACGTATCCAACCATATAGGTATATGAGTAGGTATACATGTATAAATACGGTATAAATGTAGGTAGATGTATAAGTATATGTATGTATAAGGCATATGTACATATGTATAAAGTAAGAAACAAAATATGCATAAGACATGTACATATGACATAAGCATGAGGTGATGCTTATGTAATCAAATGATGAGGTGAGTGATGAGGTAAGCACATGATGACATAAGCCATGACGTAAGCACATGATGACATAAGCAATGACATAAATAAAAGATGATGTAAGCGATGACATAAGCATAGGTTTAGAAAATGAGAAAAATAAGAAAAATGTAAGTAATTAGGTACTAAAATCAGTAAATCCTAATACACCTTCTAAATTAGATTATACCTAATTCAGTACATGAATTAGTAATAGCAAAGTAAATTCCTTTAATTATAAGAATTTAAGGAATAAAGGATATAAATATAAGTAATAAGAATACTTAAGTGTTATAGCTAAAATTTCTATAAATTTAGTTCATAATGTAAAATAGGGATCTTAACATCCAAAACAGACATTACCGTGTGAATATACGTCCGAAAACGATGGAAAACGATGAAAAACGACTATAAATTCATAAATATCAGAAATAAAACGAAAAAGTTATATACGATTAATAATAAGTCTAACCGGGTAAAAGTTGATAGTAATCTAAGTAGAATTAGGTAATTAGATGTTTAGAATTATTAGTTAATTTAAGTACTTACTAGCCTTATCAAATCGTAATGATCAGGTGACCTTGAGGTGAGCGAGGACCTCCCGATCGACTACTACGATTAGGACGAATCGCCATGGCCGAGTGAGTATTTACCCTATGATTCCATGCTTGATTGTGATTGAAGATAGTGGACTTAAATATTGTTGTTAATTGACTATTGTGTGGGGTTTGGGAAAATGCTTGTGTATGTAACCGTATGTTATATTGTGAATTTACTTTAAGTACAGAAAATGTCTTGTTTGTTGCATGGTAGTATAGAAAATGATTGTGTGTACAATTGGATGGTCATAGCATAATTTGAACCTAATTACACTCGGCCTATAAAAAGAAATTGGGACATGCATTAACATGCATAGCATGTATACTATTCCGGCCGTCACATCACACGGAGGTAAAGAGAGGCCATTCGGGGGTTGATATTATTCATTTATTTGGTTTTGTACGGTGTACTCGTACAAAATGACCTTACCCTAGCCTGCGGGAACACTAGGTGTTGGAGGCGCCAACCACCTAGCTAAGGGTCGAGTCTAGAGGCCTCCGTTTAGGGGTAAGTGTGGACTGCGGGAGCCCACTCACAATTATACTAAAACTTGGGTTTTTCTGAAAATAAAAGAATTATTTGATATAAGTGCGGGACGTGGAGTTCCGTAGTAAAGTAAGTTCTAGTATAATACCCGGATCTGATTGGTGCCGTGTCTACTCCAACCCTGACTTCGGAGGGCGTTAAATCTGAGTTACATATATGAACTAGTTAATTATACGTATTGTTTGGCATTCTGGTTGATCATTCATTCATATACGTGAATATAATATACTTATAACTTGCTTGTGGTGTGGTTGAGGGTTTTGCTCACTAAGCTTAGGCTTACACCCCTTTAGACTTTTGTTGCAGGATAGCCTGTTCGTAGAGGCAGGACAAGGGATGCCACAGGTTAGCCTGGGGACTTGGGCAAGAGCAAGCTGTCCTGTGTACTGAGAGAGAATAGTTTAAGTGGACTATTACTCATGTACTTTTGTTTATCTTATTCTTATAGACCTAGACATACTTAAACACTGTGTATTGTAAGCTTTATAACTTAAATTTTATATAAATATATTTATGTGATGATATCATGTGAATCTGGATGTTCTTTGGAAACTAGTGGTTGTAAAGCCTTGTATATTGTGTGAAGAGTTCTTCATTGGAAGGGTAACCAATCAGGGGTTCTTCGTACAGTATACGGCGTCTGCCACGACTAGGCCTTCCTCAGTTCATGGTAATAGAAGTATCCCAGTTATGCAGACAAAGGATTACTTGATTTAATGACTTGGAAAATTCAACGTTCCAATCCCCCAAAGCACCATGGCTCCCAAATAGCATATGTTTCTTTCTAGAAGAATGAATGCTCACGTTAGATGACCTACGTTTCCAACAAGATGGACAACTAGGTTTTACTATCGAGATAACGGAGGTTCGTAATTTAACTATTCTAATGAACATGTTCAAAAAATGTTAGACCATAAAAAGTAGAATTACTTGATTCTGCAAATGAGGATGACTAAATTTCCAAATCCGAAGGAAACAACGACACTTTGAAAGCAAGAGCACCTTTCGACTAAAGCCGAGGATTCTGGATAAATAAAAAAATCTCCTAAAATAAGGATTACTTGACTTCACGATCGAAAGTTGTCGGGGTCCGTTTTCAAAGTTTTTGTCGAAACATCTGGAATAACATTTGTTCTCAATAAGATGGATTCTTTTATTTTAGTATCAAGCATAACCAAATTTCGAAAGCGAAGCATAACGAAAACTCTAACAAACAAGGATCTCTCGGCTTCTTCTTTGAGAATGTCAAGATCCGTCATCTTATTCATAGAAAGTTTTAGAAGTATCCTAGTTATGCAGACAAAGGATTACCTGATTTAATGATTTGGAAAATTCAACGTTCCAATCCCCCAGAGCACCATGGCTCCCAAATAGCATATGCTTCTTTCTAGAGGAATGAATGCTCACGTCAGATGACCTACATTTCCAATAAGATGGATAACTAGGTTTTACTATCGAGATAGCGGAGGTTCGTAATTTAACTATTCTAATGAACATGTTCAAAAAACGTTAGACCATAAAAAGTCGAATTACTTGATTATGTGACTGAGGATGACTAAATTTCCAAATCTAAAGGAAACAACGACACTTTGAAAGCAAGAGCTTCTTTCGACTAAAGCTAAGTATTCTGAATGAAAAAACAAATCTCCTAAAATAAGGATTACTTGACTTCACGATAGAAGGTAGCCGGGGTCCGTTTTCTAAGGGTTCGTCGGAACATCTGGAATAACATTTGTTCTTAATAAGATAGATTCTTTGATTATAGTATCAAGCATAACCCGATTTCGAAAGTGAAGCATGACGAAAACTCCAAAAAACTAGGATCTCTCGGCTTCTTCATTGAGAATGTAAAGATCCATCATCCTATTCATAAAAAGTATTAGAAGTATCTTAGCTACGCAAATAGAGAATTAACTGAATTAACGATCTGGAAAATTCAACGTTCCAATTTCCCGAAGCACCGTGGCTCCTAAATAGCATATGCTTCTTTCTAGAGGAACGAATGCTCACGTCGGATGACCTATGTTTCCAACAAGATGGACAACTAGGTTTTACTGTTGAGATAGCGAAGGTTCGTAATTTAACAATTCTAATGAACATGTTCAAAAAACGTTAGACCATAAAAAATCGAATTACATGATTCTACGACTAAGGATGACTAAATTTCCAAATCCGCAGAAAACAACGACACATTGAAAGCAAGAGCTTCTTTCGATAAAAGCCGAGGATTCTAAATGAAGAAACAAATCTCCTAAAATAAGGATTATAGGACTTCACGATCGATAGTAGCTGGGGTTCGTTATTTAAGGCTTCATCAGAACATCTGGAATAATATTTGTTCTCAATAAGATAGATTCTTTGATTTTAGTATCAAGCATAAACTGATTTCGAAAGCGAAGCATAACAAAAACTCTAAAAAACTTGAATCTCTCGACTTCTTCACTGAGAATGTCAAGATTCGTCATCTTATTCATAAAAAGTTTTAGAAGTATCCTAACTACGCAGACAAAGGATTACCTGATTTAACGATTTGGAAAATTTAACCTTCCAATCCCCCAAAGCACCGCGGCTCCCAAATAGCATATGCTTCTTTCTAGAGGAACGAATGCTCATAACGGATGACCTGTGTTTCCAACAAGATGGATAACTAGGTTTTACTATCGAAATGGCGGAGGTTCATAATTTAACTATTCTAATGAACATGTTCAAAAAATGTTAGAACAAAAAAGGTCGAATTACTTGATTCTATGACTGAGGATAACAAAATTTCCAAATCCACAGGAAACAGCGACACTTTGAAAGCAAGAGCTTCTTTCGACTAAAGCCGAGGATTCTGGATGAATAAACAAATCTCCGAAAATAAGGATTACTTGACTTCACGATCGAAAGTAGCCAGGGTCTGTTATCTAAGGGTTCGTCAAAACATCTGGAATAACATTTGTTCTTAATAAGATAGATTCTTTGATTGTAGTATCAAGCATAACCAGATTTCGAAAGTGAAGCATAATGAAAACTCTAAAAAACTCGGATCTCTCGGCTTCTTCTTTGAGAATGCAAGATCCGTCATCTCATCATAAAAAGTTTTAAAGGTATCCTAACTACACAAACAAAGGATTACCTGATTTAAAGATTTGGAAAATTTAACCTTCCAATCCCCTAAAGCACTACTGCTCCCAAATAGCATATGCTTCTTTCTAGAGTAATGAATGCTTATGACGGATGACCTACGCTTGCAACAAGATGGACAACTAGGTTTTACTATCGAGATAGCGGACGTTCGTAATTTAACTATTCTAAAGAACATGTTCAAAAAACGTTAGACCACAAAAGTGGAATTGCTTGATTCTGAAACTGAGGATAACAAAATTTCCAAATCCACAGGAAACAGCAACACTTTGAAAGCAAGAGCTTCTTTCGACTAAAGCCGAGGATTTTGAATGAAAAAACAAATCTCCTAAAATAAGGATTACTTGACTTCACGATAGAAAGTAGCCGGGGTTCGTTTTCTAAGGGTTCATCGGAACATCTGGAATAACATTTGTTCTCAATAAGATAGATTCTTTGATTTTAGTATCAAGCGTAACCAGATTTCGAACGCAAAGCATAACGAAATCTCCAAAAAACTAGGAACTGTCGGCTTCTTCTTTAAGAATGTGAAGATCCGTCATCACATTCATAAAAAGTTTTAGATGTATCCTAGCTACACAGACAAAGGATTACTTGATTTAACAATTCGGAAAATTCAACGTTTTAATCCCCCAGAGCACCGCATCTCCCACTTAGCATAAGCTTCTTTCTGGAGGAACGAATGCTCACGACGGATGACCTGCGTTTCTAACAAGATGGACAACTAGGTTTTACAATCGAGATAGCGGAGGTTCGTAATTTAACTATTCTAATGAACATGTTCAAAAAACGTTACACCATAAAAAGTCGAATGACTTGATTCTACGACTGAGGATAACAAAATTTCCAAATCCATAGGAAACAACGACACTTTCAAAGCAAGAGCTTGTATCGACTAAAGCTAAGGATTCTGAATATATAAACAAATCTCCTAAAATAAGGATTAATTGACTTCACGATAGAATGTAGCTGGGGTCTGTTTTCTAAGGGTTTGTCGGAACATCTGGAATGACATTTGTTCTCAATAAGATAGATTCTTTGATTTTAGTATCAAGCGTAACCAGATATCGAAAGCGAAGCATAACGAAAACTCTTAAAAACTCGGATCTCTCGGCTTCTTCTTTAAGAATGTCAAGATCCGTCATCTTATTCATAAAAAGTTTTAGAAGTATCCTAGCTATGCATACAAAGGATTACTTGATTTAACGATTTGGAAAATTCAATGTTCCGATCCCCTAGAGCACCACGGCTCCTAAAATGCAAATGCTTCTTTCTAGTAGACCGAATGCTCACGACGAATGACCTGCATTTCCAATAAGATGGACAATTAGGTTTTACTATCGATATAGCGGAGGTTCGCAATTTAACTATTCTAATGAACAAGTTCAAAAAACGTTACACCATAAAAAGTCGAATTGAATTTGCGACTGAGGATAAAAAAATTTCCAAATCCATAGGAAACAACGACACTTTGAAAGCAAGAGGTTATTTCGACTAAAGCCGAGGATTCTGGATGTATAAACAAATCTCCTAAAATAAGGATTACTTGACTTCACGATAGAATGTAGCTGGGGTCTGTTTTCTAAGGGTTTGTCGGAACATCTGGAATGACATTTGTTCTCAATAAGATAAATTCTTTGATTTTAGTATCGAGCGTAACAAGATTTTGAAAGCGAAGCATAACGAAAACTCTTAAAAACTCGGATCTCTCGGCTTCTTCTTTAAGAATGTCAAGATCCGTCATCTTATTTATAAAAAGTTTTAGAAGTATCCTAGCTATGCATACAAAGGATTACCTGATTTAACGAATTGGAAAAGACAACGTTCCGATCCCCCAGAGCACCGTGGCTCCCAAATTGCAAATGCTTCTTTCTAGTGGAACGAATGCTCACG